>JARGSG010000248.1:0-138363 GCA_030374805.1 Gracilaria gracilis | reverse complement strand
AAACGAAATGAATTTTATGCATTTCTAGAGAGGCCGTTTACCTGTAAAGCGGTTGAACCTGATAGGGGAGCCACAAATCGTCTATTTACAGCCATTGCTGTACATTCCAAGAATATTTGCTCTAAAGCGACTGCGATTGTCAGGTACTCCTTACCTGGCTGAGATCTTCGTACTTGGTTGCATTATTGTGCTATCCGTCGCAGGAACCCTTTAGCTGCCTCGCCTATGCCACCATAGACGTCGACTCCAAACGAAACAAACTCGATGTTATTGGACGTGCATAAGCTTCGGTATTTCTCAGTCTTTAAATGTTCCGAAGGAGGGCTTTGCCGATTTTAGGATTTCTGCCGATTTAAGGATTGGACGGATAGTTTACAAAAAGAAGCGAATCGAATAGACTTGGAAAGCGGTTTCCACGACTGTACGACACGCGCTCGCCAACGGCGCAGCTGGGCCATGAACGCATTCATATTCTGCTTTTCATAAACTTTTGAAAGCTCCCAGGGACATGGAACCAATTAACCCTTTCAACACTGAAAAAATTTATGTCCATAGAGATAGACATAAGAAAAGCCAATAAGATTGGCGAAAGAGAAGTGCAGTCTGTGGTTCAAGATGAGAAAACAGTTGATTGAATGACACACTTGTGCGCGTGTCCGGCATTCAAATGTTTCGGTGCACTGAGTGCACAACAGAGGTGCACCATGGGCAAACTAACGTGCCAGGCACTCTACGTGTAAACAGAAAACTTCTTTCCCTTTCCTTTTTTGCCGTCGCCGTTTGCTGGTTCAACAAGCCCTCTGCGACTATCCGCCTGCCCCCGTCTGCCTCCCGTGTGTCGTTATCTCCAAAACTACTCTGTCGGTGCCCTTTTCCCTCCCACCGTCCTGTCTGGAGTTTCCAGCTGCACTCCTAAGCCTTCAACACTCAAAGCCGGCCTCTCCAGCGTTTCCAACCTTTACCAACCCACTCCTTTCTCTTTCTTTCTACTCTTCCGCCGGTGAACATTGACTTATTCTACCGTTCTAGTCCTAGGCTTCCCTCATCTAGGGCATTTTCCATTTATCGCAGATCTCAGCGAGCCTGCATCACCTGCGCTGCTCAATCATCTCCGCAGACATCTCAGCCTCGCTCTTCTTTCAGCACCGCCGCTATCTCACCTTCACTTCCCTCCTTGATTTCCCTTACCCGAACCATCGCAGCTCTTTTCCGTCAACCTTACAACTTCACTATTCCCTCGCTCCCTGTACACTTCACTGGCCTCCCGAGTCTTGCCAATATTTGCTACTGTTTCTTTGCTTTGCGTTGCCTTCTCTGCAGTGAAGCGTAATCCACATTCTCGCAATTTTCAGGCGGCAATACCCCCCGTTTCCCGCACACAACAGGCCCATATTTATCCACTCCAGTTCTCCCTTATTATCTACCTGCGTTCCGTCGCTCAAAGAAGTTTTGCATTGGTTCGGTGCTTTTTGGTACTGTTTCGTGCTCTCTCGCCTTCCGCTGCCCTCCAATCTGTGTACTGCATGCGAGAGGGCTTCAATTCGTCCAACTCAATTTACTCTGGGTTTGTTACTCTGCCTCACTCCTTCCCCATTCGCCACTATACACTGCTTTACAGTTTCAACATTTCTTTTGGCTGCCCCTCGGTGCTTCCTCGGGTTTCTAGTGGACTCCCATGCGTTTGCCGCTCTCCGATCCTTTTCCACGCGGAACGGAAAACGTGTCAGAACACTGACCTGGCCTTGGGCTTCCATTGCTTGTCCTAACTGCCGTCGTACACACCAAGTAGCTACGTCCACATGGAGAGAAATGAAGGCCAAATGGAAGCGGGTGCTTCTTTGACGATGCAGTATGAAAAGCACACAGCTGCTATCCACGATACGGAGAACGGAACACCGACTAATGTGCTACCCAGCCAAGAGGCAAGTGACTGTAATGCCGCTGCCGAACCGCATTCTAGACTTCACGATCAACCTCTGATTCCCCAGGTCACGGTTGATAACGAGGACGTCGCTTGCAGACAGTGTGGGGGCACACCCTGTTACTGGATGCAGTTGGGACCGGCGGTTATGAGCAAAACTGCTGTGAAGTTCCCAGTAACAGGTATATATGCCACAAATAACAACAAGGCCCGAAAGCAGGCGTATAAAACCTACATTTTCGAGCGTTACGGCTTCCTTGGAAATGGACGAAGAATGCAACTACCCAATTGCGCGTAGGAAGGAATTAGAAAGATTTGGCCTGACGAAAGGGGAGCCTACATGGGTTTCAAGGAAGAGTAACTTTATTATTTGTGTAACAGCTTTGCAGTACTGAGCTTTGATGTAGCTTTATTGCGTCGATTGCGATGATGAGCAGAAGCTAGGGAAGCTGTGGCCGATACTACCGCATGGTACACTTCAAGTCGAGTGTAGCGTATGGCGTACTTGTGGTGGAAGATGGTGAAACAATTTACATGGAAGCCACGTTGGCACTCCGTGCAAGAGTAGAAGGTGTACCCTCCGCGACCGTTCGGCGACAGAAGAGTGCATAGCATGCAACGTACGCTCTTTCGACCCTCTGTTTCGAGCAGGAAATGTTGCACGGTGGTGAGGTGGCTCTCGTTCTTAGCGACATTGCCAGCGCTGGTACGAGATGGTAGTGGAAAGAGCGTTGTCCTTGTTTGCTTGTACTCTATGTGGTCCATAACGAGTTGCCGGATGATGCGCCGCTTCATCAACCAAGCGTCTGGAATAAGTTCGCCAGGGTGTGAGATGGCATTCAGAAGAGCGTGTGCATTTATGATGCTTGCGTCCAAAACGAAGGTAAGCAAACTCATAGTCACTCTCTGTTCTTTTCGAACCGTTGCTGACGTAGATCTGAATTGATCAAATCTATCTACTCCATTCATGAAAAGGTTATATGCTACGATGATCGCCGGTACTTGCAAGGTTGATCGCCGCAGAGACTCTTCTCCGGTCCAGCGCTCTAGAGGCGCAAGCACGTGTACGCAAACAATAGCGTCATCATCGGCACCTTGTATGCGCGAAGTCGGTGTGCCTGCTAAGTCGTTCGTATAGAACGTAACAACAGACCTGTCCTTGAAGACGATGTACCCAGAGTTTTGAGCCACTTGATTAGGAGCATTTCGACCTTCGCCCCTGTGAAATACTTGCACCAAGCGCCATTCACCGCGCGCAGCATGTTTGAGGCTATCCATTGCTTCTCGGATTGCAGGGCGGTTGAGACCGTCGACGTTCGTAAACCGTACTGTACCAAGTATTTTGCACTCGTTGTCACTCAATCTGTCGAGTTGACGCGCTAAGACATGGCGAGTATAGAAATTGTCCATGACCATCAACCGTCCTTCATTAGGAGTGGGATACAACTGCGTCTGGTGTGCCATTTGGGCACACCACAAAGCCGACGGTGTCGACTTTGGAACTAATGTCCCGTCCACTTTCCGCTCAACCGCACCGCGAAGATTGCGAAATAAATGAGTGTACCTTTGAACAGGGGATTGGCTACTCTTATTTCCAGACCCTTTGTCCTGTAGAGTGTGAAGATACGCGTGGGACCAACCCACTACTGCGTAAAAACGAATCCCGAACTTGATTGGTTTGCTTTTCATGTACGATCGAGCGGCGGTACCCCCCTTGCACCTAATCGTATTTTCATCTAAAGAGCTGACTCCCAACGGAATTGCCAAGGATGCTGCATTACGAGCAAAGTGCTCCAATAGCGTGCGGCTGTGCCAGAGAGGATCCACCACCGCACTGTCTGCATCATATGCAGCATACGTCCGTATAGCGCTTCGTATCTGCATGAAGCAGTCCCTAGCCATTACCTTTTTGAAAAAAGGTGTACCTAGTAAGTCAGATGTAGACCAGTAGTCTTGGAGTCGATTCAGTTTATGTACCGAGGTCGCGAGTTCCAGTTCTATGTAGGCCAATAGTTCGTCCATGCGGAGTGGTTTCAGCCGTCTTCCACGTTTTATCAGTTCTTTGCTGGTCCACTCTCTGATGCAGTTGAGATAGGATGTGTTTAGAAACAAGGAAAAAAGACCGAGCTCTTTCTTGTGTGCATACGTTCTCCGAATGACAGGGGGTTTTGCCAAATGAAGTCCACTAATATTTGCCCATTTGGCGCAATACGGAACCGCGTTGCACAGTACTTGTTTCTCCTCCGTCCCCATAGCACCAACTGCAAATTCCTCCGCATCTTCATTCTACCAATAAAGCTGTCCGGCACGTTCTACGTTGCACTCTGCGGCGTTCTGAACAATTGTGTCACCATCCTGGTCAATGGCGTACGCTTTCTGTTGGCTGTCTGTCATCGGGAAAACATTCAAAAACACTTGAGATGCAGCACTTGTAATTGTGAAAGCAAAACATACATCGTCCACGTCCTTTGGCGGGTGAAATGTCGTTACGGAGGGATCTTCGCACATTTCAGCTACCTCCCGCGCCCATTTTTGGTGCAAATTCCATTTGTACACACGAACCCTACATGACGTCTAGTGTCTATCGGACCAGCGCGTTGACCTCATATGAGGTCAAAATGACCTCATATGAGGTCAGCACAGATAGTGAGAGAAATGTAAAAAATTGGATAAAGCTTTGCACATAATTCAGCGATTCATTAGAAAACAACTACAATTATGCAATCAAACTAGTTTCATAACCCCAAATAACCATTTGAAGCGAACCAATTCCAAGCAATAAGTGCTTTAGTAGTCATCTGATTGCATGTAGAATTACTATTTAGGTTTAAACGCCCAAAAATTCTACATATAACTTGAAAACTGCTTATAATGCTTCAAAAGTACATAATGTTTTTGTTGCTATAGTTCTTGGCGATCAGCTAGTATTGAGATAACGCACTTTTTAATATTATATGAGCCAAACGTATGCGTACAAGAGATATATAAGCATTTTGACTGCTTTTAAACACATTTAACATACTGGCCTACGCAGAGAAATTCAATCTTTATAGTACATTGAGTCACATGAAGTCGTAAAGTGGTACCATTCTCAGGTGTGTTTTTGTTTCAGTTCGCATCATTGCACCTAAAAGAGCCTCAAAAACAGTTTTGTAACGTGGTAGTTTCACAAGTCTGCGAAAATGAGGTCCATAGCTTTCAAGATAAAATTTCCATTAAATTTGAGAAGTCCGGCATTTGAAAGTTGTGGAAAAACTATTGTAAATTATACGAGGCTCTTAAAACCCTTTATTATGAGAGCAATTTAAAACAAATTGAATATATGTTGTCAAAATTTTCTGGTTTACTTTAGGAAGAAGGATAAAAAAACTTCTTTTCGTTGAAGAAGTTAAAATTTGATTAAATTTTCTAATGTAGCACATATATCTTTTCCCAAATTACTACTTAGCGTCGTTCTTTGTACTAGATGTTCTACTTTGCCATGAATGTGATGCCGAATGCGGTTCTAGAGAGATGCTTTAGAGACTCTGAACTGGTTTACATCAATTTTTATAAAGTGTTATATTCTGACCTCATATGAGGTCAATTGACCTCATATGAGGTCAGTTGTCAAATAGACACTAGGCACACTATGCGGTGCGGTAGAAATCATGCTGCCGAACGAGATATAGCTGGTTCATTATGAAAGTCGTCATTGGTTGTCATCTGCAGATATTTTGAATTCAGCCAATAAGGTGTACTTTCTTATGTCTACTGAGCAATACATAAGCGAAAGAGACACATGGCGGGCTAACGGCCAAGGCTTTACGCTAAAGCCCAATCAGATGTAGAAGTTATGTCTATTTCAACAGACATAACTTTTTAGTGTTGAAAGGGTTAAGTTGGTTCCTGTCAAATTGCTTAAGTGGTGAAGTGGCGGCGCGGCACTGCCGCCAGATTTGCACCCATCGCCACCGCTGGTGAATGGCGCAGTTAGCGCCCGGGCGTCGTCACTATCTTATGTATTCCTGGCAAAGTGCCAACATCCACTCCCACTCGTCCCCAACCTCCGCCCCACCCACATCATCCCCCCCGCACCTGCGCCCTTGTACAGCACCGCCTAGTGCACTCACGCTTGGAACGATGCAGAGCGCGAGCGCGCCACGGTGCGGCGGCGCACCGCAGTGAGGCCGTGCGAGCGTGATCTCAACGACTCGGCAACAAGCAAAGAAGTTGTGTGTGAACCATCAGCGCGCTGGGCCGACGCCTCACACACGGCCGCAGAAGCGCTACCAACCGTACCGCCTGCGAGAGACACACAACGCGCCTCTTGGAGAGAGCGGCAATTCGTGCACACAGCACATCTGCATCATCGCCACCGTAGCGTAGACTGTCAGCTTGGAAACATTGTAGACAATAGGCAATAAATTGCACGACTCAGATGGTCATTGTCTCGAGTTCCTCCGAATGAAACCGGGAAAGGTTGGGGCGGGCGCATACGAGATCTACCGAATTGGAAATAACGCTGCGCCACAAGATTTTTGTCGCTGCAGGCATAAACATCTGCTCCTTCACTGCCGAGCTGCGAGCAATGCTGGCGGCGCTTGAGGTTGTGGAGCATGAGGCCAACAAAACTATACGGATTGTGACAGACTCCTTGTCGTTAGTGGATGCGCTCCAAGGAAACCTCCGGCAGCAGAGCATTATTGTGCAGCGCATAGCAAAATTGCTTGAGAAACTGAGCGCAAAATGCAACGTCTATGTCGTGTGGACGCCGAGCCATTGTAGAATAAACGTGTAGACAAGCTTGCACAATCTGGGTTAAAATTCCACTAGCGCGTCAAATGGAGATTCCTGTGGACTTCGACGACGTGAAAGCTCAGCTAAAGCAGAAAGTTAGAAGTACGTTGGTGTTCGCTTTGGACGACACGGGAAAAGACGAGAATGTACGAAAATCGGAGGTCATGTTGGCTCACTTTGCAACCACGCATGTGCCAACGCTGCATCCTGTCAGTTCATACCTTAATGAAAAGGTAACGCGTTGTGAATGTGGGACAGCGGTGAAGAAAGACGTCGATCACGTCCTGTTTCGATGTGCGCTAACAGATGCGGCTCGACGTGCTGTTCTACCAACAGCTAAAGAGAGAAAAGATAAATCGTTGATAGAGATGATGAGGCAGTGGCCAGAACGGTTTTTGGCCTTCTTTAGAAGAGAGAACTATCTCTAGATAGATCTACTGCCGCCTTGTAATCGGGGGCGGCTGACCGTAATAAAGAAGAAGTTGTAGACAATGTAAACAATGTAAGAAAGCCGGTAGTCCGCAATCGGCCGTGCGATTCTGTACGCGCTTCAGAAACCTGCCGATCCAGTGGGAGAAGTAGGAGCATGAGACGTGTTGGAGATTGGTACGAAACGGTCCAAGAGACCAAACGCCGTCCCTGAGTTGAGTAGCGCGCGTGAGTCATGCTGGCGTGTGCGCAGTGGCAGCGCACGATGGCGGCAGCAGAGCAGCGTTCCGTCCACCTTCTCAGGTGCGCATCGCGTCTCGGTAGATACTTCCTGCATGCACCTGCGAGCCGTCGTCACCGCATAATTCGGCAGAACGATCTAAACCTATTCGTGAAGTACACATCACCCCCGCCGATGTTGTCCACAGCTTCTTCAGCGGTACCCAGCACAATTTCAGAGCCATCCGCGGCGAAGTCGAACACCTCTCGCTCCATTGTCGGCATCCAAGCGTGCGCGGACCACGTCAGCTCTAGCGCGTTGGTAATGCGCCCCCACGTAGAATCACGTGATGTGAGCACACACTTGTAGACCCCTCCGTTCCATGCCCATAGCCGTCGCATTCCTCCGTCATCCGACAGGATGCGAGTGCCGTCCGCGCTCACTGCCACGCACCTCACCTTCCCTGTGTGTCCTTGGAGCGGCTGCCCCACAGCCTTGCCAGTGTCTGCTTCCCACACACGCACCGTCCTGTCAAATCCGCCTGACACGATGCGAGTGCCGTCACCGCTCACTGCAACGCACTCCGACCACCCGGTGTGACCTTCGAGAGGCTGCCCCACAGCGTTGCCAGTGTCTGCGTCCCACACACGTACCGTCTCGTCATCTGAGCCTGACACGATGCTAGTGCCGTCAGCGCTCACTGCCACGCAGCTCACCCACCGCGTGTGACCTTCGAGTGGCTGCCCCACGGCGGTGCCAGTGTCTGCGTCCCACACACGCACCGTGCTGTCATCTGAGCCCGACACGACGCGAGTGCCATCGGCGCTCACTGCCACGCACCTCACCGTATATGTGTGACCTCGGAGCGGCTGCCCCACAGCGTTGCCAGTGTGTGCGTCCCATACACGCACCGTCATATCATCTGAGCCTGACACGATGCGAGTGCCGTCGGCGCTCGCCGCCACGCAGTTCACCTCACGTGTGTGACCTCGGAGCGGCTGCCCCACAGCGTTTCCAGTGTGTGCGTCCCACACACGCACTGTCTTGTCATCTTCATCTCCACCTGACACGATGCGAGTGCCGTCGGCGCTCACTGCCACGCAGTTCACCCATCCTGTGTGACCTTGGAGTGGCTGCCCCACAGCCTTGCCAGTGTCTGCTTCCCACACACGCACCGTCTTGTCATCTTTGTCTCCACCTGACACGATGTGAGTGCCATCGGCGCTCACTGCCACGCACCTCACCAAATCTGTGTGACCTCGCAGCGGCTGCCCCACAGCGTTGCCAGTGTCTGCGTTCCACATACGCACCGTCTGGTCAAATTCATCCCCGCCTGACACGATGCGAGTGCCGTCGGGGCTCACTGCCACGCAGTTCACCCTACCTGTGTGACCTTGGAGCGGCTGCCCCACAGCGGTGCCATTGTCTGCGTTCCACATACGCACCGTCTGGTCACATTCATCTCCACCTGACACGATGCGAGTGCCGTCGGGGCTCACTGCCACGCAGTTCACCCACCGCGTGTGACCTTCGAGTGTCTGCCGCTCGGGTTCGCTGCTTAGTGTCTCCCACAATTGAACATTGTGATCCCTGGTCTCACACGCAAACCGAGTCCCATCGACGACAAACTCAACATATCGTCTGTGAGTCACACAATTGTGGGCAACAGTTTTCTCGCAAGCTCCTGTTTCTCTGTTCCATACGCCAATGCGTCCGTCATCGTGTGCTGTCACAACTCTGCGTTGGTCGCGTAAAAACGAAGAACATTCAATTGGTGACCATCCCGCCATCTCAAGCTCCTCTTCTTTGTAGTATTCGTTCCGCTTCTCATACCTTCCCACATGTGCATGCTTGTCTTCCGACAAAATCCAGATCGCATCAGGCTCCTCACGTATGCACAACACTCTACCCGACACGTTCACAACTTGAGCCCCAGCCCCTGCCTGTTGCAAGAGCCCACCAGACGCCTTAAGCCATGGCTTCGGCGCACACCTTTCCATCCGCTGCACCATTTCCCTCGTCAACTCGCTCTGCGTCGCGTGCCACTGCAACCGCCCGTGCAGCTGAAACAATGCCTCCTCCGCACGCGGGTTGTTGTTCACAAATAACGCGCTCAACCTTGCAGCCCGACCTATCATTTCCAGATGCTTTTCGTGATTTGCCTGTTGCGAAGCGTCGCCATTGCATACTGCTCTGCCATGATTCAAGTCTTCTTCCACACTCACAACCCCGTCTTCCAACAGTCGCTTCACAATCCACTGCGGCTGTGACAACAGCCATAGTAGCTGCTCAACATACCCACCCTTTTGAAGTAGCCTGCATACATTATTGTATATGTACCCATCATTTTCAGCCTTCCACCACGCACAGCCCAACGTAGAATCTGGAGCAGTCATGGCACACATCAGCGATTCATCTCTGTCCTTCCCTTCAACACATGGCATGTAGTTACGTACAAGTGTTTGAAACCATGATTCTGTTTCCTTCTCTTCCTCGGCTTGGCGAACAGCGATATCGAGAATTAGGTCATGCAGTTTCACAGATATTGAGCCGCGCCGTCTTGTCATCTGCACAACTGAAACATCAGCAAGCGATTGCACAACACGTTTTGTTTCTCGCAATGTATCTAAGCTCCACAGCTTCTGCAGCATCTCAGCAGGAACAGCTTGTTGCTTTTGAAGCACACTCAGAGCCCGAAACCAATACCAAAACTTCTCGTGTCCGCTACGCTTCTCAAGAACTTGAAGCGATATATCCACAATCATGCCCAGTTCACCATATACCTCAGCCGCCGTTTTCATCAAGTCTATTTCACTCGATAAAACGTCAAGGTGGAACTCTAACCATGCGTCTTGCCTCCTCGGGCAATCATACGAATATAGTAGTATTGAACCGCCGATAATACCGAACCCAAGAGGAAGTCCTTGGCACATCTCCAGAAAATACTCGAACGCCACATTGTTCTCGTCGTCGAGAATGGTGCTTTGCTTAAATCCTGCGTGTCTCATCAACATTTCCCGCGACAATTCCCCATGTGGCTCCTTTTCTTCGAACTCAATCACTTCATTAGCCCGCTTCAGGAAATGTTTGTCTCTGGTTGTGTAAACCATTCTACTGTTTGATTTCACCATCAGCCCAAGATCTGTCAAGACCTCAGAGTCTATACCATTCACGTGCCAAATATCATCTACGAGAAACAGGCACGCACGTTCACCAATCCATTTCGAAGCCTCCCGCGATGCCTCTTTGACACTCTTGGCTGTTTTAATCACGTTTCTCAACTTTGAACTTCCTGTGCGATCAACAATCTCCGCGATTCCTTCCACTACATTCCATATTGCAGCGTCCTTTCCAAGCTCAATGTACAGAATTCCTCCACCAAACGCCCGCTTGATTTCACTGTCTTCACCAAGTCCCCGCAACGCACACGTTTTACCAACTCCACCTTTTCCAGTAGCCACAACAGCAACAATTCGACTCCCGCTTCTGCCCAAAACCGCAGCCCGTAGCCTTCCTTCGCATGTGTCAAGTGAGTCATAGTTAAGCGTTAATCTCGGTGGGTTTGGCGACACCATGTTGCATGCAGTGTACACATCTTGCTGTGAAAGTTGATTTCCTATCATTGGATGGAGTTGGTTCTCCGGTTCAGATCTCTCAATTCCCATGAGTTCCAAGATCTTGTTCAGAATGATTTGAATCAAGCGTTCTCGAGTGGAGGCCATGTCCGGCTGCTCTGAGTTTGTTGCCCCCACGTCGTTCCGAATTGCCCACAGACTGGCAGCCGTATCTAATGAATGCATGATACTTGGTAACGATGTAGTGTTGTTACAAGCACGCCGGAAAAGACCATGTCGAAGGAAGAGGGTGCTGTACTTATCGAATATGGCCGGATCACAGCACTCGTGCGTCGAAAGACGGTAGAATATAGGTATGAGCAAGGGCGGCACCTCGTTTTGCTCCTTGGCGAGGTCGTAACGGCGGACGAACGCCAGAAGCTCACGCATTGGCCACTCCTTGCCCACGAACTCGGGGCTCATGATGAATACGCCCACAGGCGCGGTTTCCATAGCGTGTTCCATCACCTCCGGGCAATGTTCCCCAGGACGGAAGGACTCTTCGTCGAGGAAAACCGAGAGGTTGTGCTCCCGGAGGAGTTTATACAACGGTCGGGCGATTGTTTGCTTGTCTTCCCCGGCATGGCTGAGGAAGATGCGAAACTGTGGTGTCCGGGAGGAAGATGCGTCTTGTGACATGGAGGAATCACGGGCTCGTAGCCTTGGCTACATAATCGATGGGGTCATGAGTGTATGAGTGCGTTTCCGAAGATCGGTGTTGAGCGAAGAGAACAAAAGGAACGAGCGTGGTGGCAGATGAATAGGCTGTGAATTCAGTGCTGATGTGCGGGGAACCAGGGTCGACTTGGAATGATGTTCGGGATGGCGCAGTCGCGAGAAGAGCCAGCTGGGGGTGTGGGCCTCGAATTGCATGCTGCCGCCAACTCCAACCGTACAGAGCGCGGTCTCGTTAAGAATGCACGCGTGGATAGTTCATCGGCGCAGCCAATACAAGGGCAGTTTTTCGTGCGCCAAAAGAGTGTCGGCAATACACTGCGCCTGACTTTGGGAGCAAAACAACCATCAGATCTTGGCGTTTGGTTAATGGTGATATAGACAACTATCGACGTTGAAGTGCTCAAGGATAAAACTGCGAGAGCAAGTTGAGCAGGACAAAGTGAAACAAGCGCTGATCGGGAACATACTGACAGTATGCTCTGGTGAAGAGATATTCGATAGGCATGCCGTGCTTTGGGCGGGGCAGGGCAAGTTCTAAGGAGGATTCGATGATCGCCTGCCTCATCAAGACGCGTACGCCACCACGGTGTCAACATGTGCGCTTGCTCAATAAGCCCACCCGATAGCGCTTTCCTATAAGCGACAAAGCGCGCGCGCACGGGCCACACCGTGAGCGCAGTGAAAGCAGCGACATAGCTTTCCCATCGATCGACGCCGAAGCGTACACGCCTGCAGCTCGCGCCTGCAGCTCGCCGTTGGTGGCCACACACTGACAGGGGCTCGCCTGCTCGTCAGTCGAGCGCCAACGGAAGTGACAACGTTCCTTGGAAAGTGACGACTCGCGCAATGGACAATGGCGTGTTAGCGGCGCATGCGACGAGGATTGGTGCTGGGCGTGGGAGCGCCGAGCTGCACTCTCGCAGCCACCGTTTCTGCGTCGTTTGCCGTGTACCTTTGGTACCAATGGTAGGCTTTCGCATCCGATTGCAATGCTGCTGTTGCTCGGGTGAAGCAGCGCCGACCACGAGCTACAAGACAGATTGAGGTGTTCACCGTCAGCGCTAGGTAGTCGTCTCTACTTCTTGCTTCAAAGTTGCACCATACACTCCCTGACTCGTCCCCCAACCTCCGAGCGGTGCCAAAGGGTGAGCTCTCAACGACTCGGCGACAAGCCAACGAGTTGCGTGTGACCTGTCATGGTGATGGTCGCCTCACGATAACAATAACAACAATCTCTCTTTCAGTGGAGCTAAAGAGGCTGCAGCTCCAAACGTAAACGTCAAATAGATACCCGATAAATAGGGAAACAGCTTTCGACTAGGGAAATTACCGGACGGATTTTGCGTTGCTCATATCCAGACCTGTAGTCCTCAGACGACAATTGGATCAGTCCAATCGTTTAAATCTTTGACTCATGAATGTTTGCACCCGTTCACTGTCATACCGCAACTGCAGGTACGACGGTAACGCTACCTGTACTGTACCGTTGTAACTTTAGCTAGGCTATATGGCCTGGTTCCAAGAAAGGTGGACTTTGAGATTTATTAATTAATTAAAATCAAGTATTTGCACAGTTTTCCCGCATCTCCCTGATCATCTCTTCCAATCCGTCAATGGGTAGGCCGCTAACCTTTTGGCCCTCGTTATCTTCGAAAGCTCCTGGGAGGACAGATGGGTGAACCTATTCTAATTGAAACTCGTATATACCTTCAACTCATGGCCCCCTGTCGGGGCGCTATTCGAGCCTCGCAGGGCTTTCCAAATCCGCGAACCCCACATCAATGTAACAAACGCTGGCTTATTCAACATGTGACACTTCAATTCGAAACCTGATATGCAATGATCCGATGGATCGTCGTCCATGTGTTTCAGCCAGACGCTATAAAAGCCTCAGAAGTCCCGCACCGGGGCTGCCCAGTGTTCCTTCAACATCACCCCGCACCCCAATCATCGAGCTGCTACTCGCATTTCAGAATCTTCTCCGAACTCTGCAATCTTCGTTCTTCAGGACCACCATTGAGGAAAAATGCTTCAGTCCAGACAGTCAATGTTCGCTTTTTGTATCTTTGCGCTAGTCATCTGCACTGAGTTGGTCAACGTACAAGCCGTTGAAACATCAGGATGTGAAATGACGGATACCGCATGCCCGTGTTTGGAAGTCGAATCCGAGAAGCTTTGCATGCAACATGAGGGAAACAACCAGTGTTTGTTGGGAAATTGCAAGCCGTCTTATCGATGTGATTGTTTCGGATATGAGATGTGCAAGAGAAGCACGTGCTCCTTGTATACAACTAATAACGACGCCATCCCGAGTGATATGAAGCCATTTGGATGTCACCTTACCCCGGACGCGGGAACATGCACGAAGTTTGAGTACATTCTAGATACAGTTGACGGCGCATTGAATGCACACGTTGAAGTGGACAATTCGAATGACGAAGCCATGTTGCTGAGCATGGAAGCGTACAGAATAGTTGCCGATATCGAGGCGGACGTTATTGCGATGAATGATGTGTTGAAGACGATTGAACCGCTCAGGGCGCATATGAGGTTGGAAGAAAGCATAGAGATTGAAAAAGAGGCTGAAAGCATTGTGGACTTTGTCCTGGAATCCGGGCGGCTCGCAATCATTGCAAGCCAAAATGCGGCTGAGGTGTACAGAGCGAGTCGGGAGGTTGCGGTGCTGAAGAGTGAAGTGCTGGTTGCGGAGAATGAAGCAAGGAAAGTGGAGAAAGAGCTTGAAGAGAAGCAGAATGAAGCAGATAACAGCGGCAAGGCATGCGCGGAATGTAATGGGTTAAGGGCAAACGTTGAGACGCTGAGAAAGGGTCGCAAGGAGGCAGCGAGGAAAGCGGGCGAGGCGGCAAAGAACAGCCGTGAGAAACGCAGGAATGCGGCGAAGCACCGTCAGGCTGTTGAAGATAACAGGGAGAAGGCCAAAGAAGCCAAGGATGGACTTGTTTCTTTGGTGGACAAAAACAAGAAGCGAGCTGCAATCTAAAGTTAGGAACGTTACCCCTGGTAGAAGTGAGGATAGCAAATTACCTTAAAAGCAATGCAATCACTCATCCATCATCATGCGCTGCACACTGCACAGCGCGCACACGTGCGAGCGCTCGCGGCTCTCTGTCTCGACTCAAATGCAGCGCCGCAGTGGCTGCGGCGGATGCAGAGCGGCCGCGCGGCTCGCGGACACGCATCGAGCACTGCGGCGGCGCGCGCGAGCGACGGCAGCAAGCGGCTCCGCGGCTCTCGTCGGCGCCGCGCGCTCGCTCGCTCGCTCGCCCGCTCGCTCGCCCGTGCACCATGCCGCTGGTGCCGCACATGTTGCAGGCGCTTCTGCCTCGCCGCCACCGCCCCGCGCCACCGCCTCCCCCCGCCACGCCGCCTCTACCGCCTCCACCGCCTCCGCCGCCGTCTGCGCGCGCGCCGTCGCCGTTGCCGTTGCCGTTGCCGTCGCCGCTGCCGCTCCCGCCGCCGCCTTCCACGCGTGCGGCCGACGTGAGCACGCCGCCGAGCGCGCCGCCGGCGCTGGCGCTGGCGCCGCCGCGTGCGCCCAGGCTGCCGCGCGCTTCGCTGGCGTCGGTGTCGCGCTTGCAGGCGTTGCTGGCGGCGCATCCTAGCGCGCGGCTGGCGCTGCGGCGCGTGGCGGTGCACGCCTCGCGCGGCGAGCTGTATTGGGCGGGTGCTGTTTCGTTTGACGCGCGGCTGATTGGCGACCGCTCCTGTACGCAGTGCGCGGCGTATTCGTACTCGTTGCCGCAGCGCTCCGCGGTGAACGAGCGCCTTCCGCACGCGTTGCATGTGAGTGACGCGCGCTTGATGGCGGTGCAGCAGGCGCTGTCGCTCATGGTGAGCGAGCGCGCTACGTGGTTGCTGCGCCTTTCGCCGGTGGATCGCTTCGGCAATGAGACGGTGAGCGCGCCGTTCATGAGCGCGTTGCTGGCGCTGCAGACGCGCCAGCACGCGGTGGCTGTGAGTTGTGCGGCAGGCCAATGGCTGTTCTGGCCGCTGTTGTTCCCGCTGTACGGACTTTGTCTGGTGGGCGTGTTTGTACCTACCGCTTGTGCCTAACTTGTTTTTCTGGTAACTACACTGACGTGTTTTGTTTGTGGCTGCACTCGAGAGCGCTTGCTCGCGCCCAATCTCGCGAACGTCTTCATTTTGACCCGCTTGGCGTCGCGCCGCCGCGAACACGTCCGGAATTGCGCCCGGGCGCCATGTGCTTCAAGTGCAGCGTCGGAGCACTGGCGAACGGCGCACCATTTTGTTTGTAAAGCTTCCATTCCCGTCGTAGATGCTTGTATCTACCGTTGGTACCATCGTTAGGGTTCGTCAACGGACGCTCCACGCGCGCCGGGGAGCACGCGCTGCGACGCGTGCCGGCGCGCAACGCCGTTGAGGTTGCGATATTTTCGCGAGCGCAAATCAGAAATGAAGCCGCCGCGCATCGCGCCACGCGCCCCGTCGCATCGCTGTGGATCGTCACATGATCTCGCACACGCCGCCGCAGCGCCGCCCATCGCGCACGCCGCTCATCGCGCACGCCGCCCGTCGCCGCTGCTGCTGCCGCCGCCGCCGCCGTCGCTGCCGCCGCCGCCGCCGTCGCCGCCGCCGCTGCCGCCGTCCCGCCGCAGCATCAGCGACGCGCCGCCGACGCTCTGCTCCGTCGACATGACGGTCGCTTTTGCCGGCCCGCTGTCGCTGCGCTCGCCTTTGCTGCGCCGCTCTTCCGCCGCCGCCGCGCTTTGTGCTCCTGCCGCTGCGCCGCGCCGTCGCGCCCCGCGCCACGCCTCGTTCGTCATGTGTGCTGAGCCGACGCCTACCACCACTCCCGTGTCGCCTACCCCGTCCCCCACGCAGCAGACGCCGCGCTTGGTGCCAATCAAGCGCGCGCTTATCTCCGTTTCGAATAAGAACTCTTTGATTGCACTGGCGCAGGTGCTGGTGGAGGCCGGTGTCCAAATTCTGTCCACGGGCGGTACCTTCCGCACTTTGCAGGAGGCAGACATTCCGGTCACGGGCGTTTCGGAGTACACGGGATTCCCAGAGATCATGGGTGGCCGTGTCAAGACTCTGCACCCCAGGATTCATGGCGCTTTGCTTGCGGTTCGCGATGATGAGCAGCATCTTGCCGCAATGGACGAGCACGGTATCGATCCCATTGATCTCGTCGTCGTCAATTTGTACCCGTTTGAGGAGACGGTTGCGCAAGGAAAGCCTTTCGATGACTGTGTCGAAAACATTGATATCGGCGGCCCTTCCATGATTCGCGCTGCCGCCAAGAACTGCAAGTACGTCACCGTCGTCACCGACGTCACTCAATACACCGACATCATAGCCGAACTTGAGGAGCACAACGGAAAAACTTCATATGAGCTTCGCTGTCGACTAGCTGCTGCAGCGTTTGCCAAGATGGCGGCGTACGACTCGGCTGTCGCCTCCAAGTTTGCGTCCGAGATTGGTATCCCGTTCCCCGAAAAAGTTTTGCTCTCTGCGTCGCGCAAGCAGATACTGCGCTACGGCGAGAATCCTCATCAGAAGGCAGCGTTTTACATCTCGAACAAATCGTCACCGGGCGTGGCAACAGCGGAGCAAGTTCAAGGAAAAGATCTCAGCTACAACAATTTGTCTGATACCGATGCAGCATTTGAGCTCGTGTCTGAGTTTGTGGGAGGTGACCCCGTGTGCGCCATTATCAAGCATGCTAATCCATGCGGTGTTGCTTCTGGCGTAACGGCTCAGGACGCATACCTGAGGGCCTTAGCGTGCGATCCGGTGTCTGCATTTGGAGGTATTGTGGCACTAAATGTCACTGTAGACTTGCGAGTTGCGGAAGAAATAGCCAAGATGTTCATCGAGGTTGTCATTGCTCCGGATGCAACTGCAGAAGCACTCGCGTTGCTTGCGTCCAAGAAAAATCTCCGAGTACTACTAACTGGTTCGATGCCAGATCCTAAGAGTGAGGGTCTCACCGTCAAGTCTGTTTCTGGCGGACTTCTCTTGCAGACTCGAGACAATGGTTCGAAGATGGCGGACGACTTGACTGTCGCGTCCAAACGCGAACCTACAGAGGATGAGATGAAGAACCTGCTTTTCGCGTGGAAGGTTTGCAAACACGTTAAGTCTAATGCTATTGTTTACGTAAAAGATATGGCAACGGTTGGAACAGGGGCGGGGCAAATGAGCCGCGTGGATGCGTCCCGTATTGCAGCTTGGAAAGCTGAAGAAGCGTCGTCCAATGCTCAAGAAGAGAAAAGTAGAACTATAGGCAGTGTGGTCGCCTCCGATGCTTTCTTCCCATTTGCGGATGGTCTCATTGCCGCAGCAGATGCGGGAGCTACCGCGGTAATCCAACCTGGTGGATCGAAGAGGGATGCAGAGGTGATTGCTGCCGCGGATGAAAAAGGAATTGCTCTTGTCATGACCGGGATGCGCCATTTCAGGCATTAGTTCGGCTACGATAAAGGGTTTACTGTTCAGTTCACTCTTCTGCTTGGGAGCATCATTGCTAGCGAAAACTGTTTGTGAGAACTATAATTTTGTCGTCAGTACGTGAAGTTTATGTTATTGGTTTGCCACCACCGGGGCTGAACTGTGATGAAGAAATGTTAATCAATCTGTTGTTGTTTAGTACGAGAGACATATCTACGTGTACCTACGCGTTCATGGTACAGTTGATTTGTATTTGGCGTTAGATGAGGAAATAATAAGGTCTACGACGACCATAGTAACTTATCTACTTAGGAAGTCGGGTCGCTGGGCAACGACAAAAATGTTGTAGAGATGCCCATTGATAGGTACATCGATTGAAGACAAACATCTTAGCCGCCGTGCCGTTCTTCAAATTCCTGGCGCCTTCGCGCCTTATCTTTCCTGTCTTGGCGAAGCTTCGCGAGTTCTCTCTTGTCTTCCAACTTCGCAAGGCGTTCGCTTCTGGCCTCCTCCCGATCAAGTGCGGAAATGTCAAACAGATCTTCCTCGTCAGAGTCTTCAACACCGTCTGAGTTGCTCCACTCATCGCTGATATAGCCCTGACGACCTGAGCGGGGCTTCTTTCCGCTTCCAGAAGACTTTCGACTGCGTCGACTGCGTCGACGATCGTCTTCGGAATCGTCGCTGTCGTCACGAGCCCGACGACCCTTCTTCCAGCTTCGGCGTCGGTCTTCGTAGTCCGAGTCATCGCTATCGTCCCGAGCACGACGCTTCCTTTTCGAGCTTCCAGATTTTCGGCCGTGATCAGAGTCAGATTCGTCGCTGTACACTCGGGTTCGGCGCATTCTCTTCGCGCTTCGATACGCGCGGTCGGAATCCGAGTCTTCGCTAGCTCGTCGCCTCCTTTTTTTGCCACGACGATCGTCTTCGCTCTCCGAGTCTTCAGAGTCCAAGATACGGCGCTTTAGCGGAGTTCGTTTCTTGCTGTTCAACGAAGGTCTACGGTTCGCATCAGAGTCTGAACCGGAGCTACTCTTGCCCTTAGGAGTCTTGGGGGTTGAAGACTTCTTGGTGTTCGAAGAGGTGAGGCCCATGAGACGTTCCTTGAAAAGACGAGCGCGCTCTTGAATCTGAGCCGCACTTTCCTTTTTCGTGGGTAGTGCAGAAGAAGAAGAACCAGGCCTACCGAAGGACTTTGTCGGTAGCCTGGAGGCAGAAGACGAGGACTGTGCTGCGCGTGATACGGCGGAGTTCTTCTGGCGGAAGATAGGCACAGGGGTGTCAACAGCTACCCATGCCTTCTCTGATTGCTCCAGTCGCCTCTTGTTCTGGGTTTTCTCATCCCAGAGTCCTTTCCTCTCCAGTTCACGAACCTCGCGGATGTTTTCCTCTCGATCGCGCTTATTCTTCTCTCGCTGGGCTTCGCGCTCAGCAATGATTTCCTGCGCCTCCTTGGTGGCTTCGGCGGTTTCCTTGGATATCTTTTTCGCGCCGTCTATGTCAATGCCGCGCCAATAATCGTCGCCAAACATGTCGGAATAGTCGTACGTGTGCGGCACGCGAATCTGCTTCTTCTTTTTCTCGCGGCGAACAACGAATTCCATGTTGGGTCCCAGCTTGGGCACCTTGCCAGGGGCAGCGCGCTTCGGCGGAGCGCGGTAGTTGGTGCGCATCTCATTGACTTTGTGCCTCGGAACCGGCGTTCTCGGCTTGGCAGGTGGCTTGGCGGCGGCAGACGAAGAGGCCGAAGCGGCGGTTTTGGCAGCCAGAGGCCTCTTCTTACGCTTCTTCCGTTTGGCGGACACTCTTTGGTTGGCACGCGCCATCATTTGGTCGACTTCGGCGCCCAGACGTTCCTTCTCTGCCTGTTCTTGCTCTTTCTTCAGGCGTTGGCGGTGCTCGGCGGCGCGGCGTGCGCGCTGCTCCACCTGCTTCTTCGCGGCGTCGGCGCGGCGCTCAAAGCCCTTGAGCAGCTGCGCGGTGAAGTCGTCGCCCATGTCGTAAAGGGGCGGGGGTTGTGCGGAATTTGGCGGTTGGCTTGGTGAGCGCGTTCGTTGACGCAAGCTTTGACTGACGGACCAACCGAAGGATATGCGCCAGTGCAAAGTGATGACGGGGGGGGGGGTGGAGGGGGGGCGGGGGGGGAGACGGGTCGACGACGGGTTGAAGGTATCGAAGGTACGAATTTAAGGCTGCGGCGGGCGTGTGTCGAGACGCGGTGCGCATGCGCACGCTTCCGAAAGCGGGCGTTACGCGCCCTCCGCGTCGAATTTTTGTAATCGCACGCGACGTGCCTGGCGCCGTTCTTGGCGCTGCCGTTGGCGGCGCGCCTCCATAACGCCAAATCAGCGCCAAATACGCACGCGCGCACGCATGTGAGACGCGCGTGCTCGAATCTTGAGCAAGCAAATGGCGCTCCTCGATGCCCCGTGCGGCGCGGGAGAGGTGCGCTGACGCGCTCCGCCGCATCCGCGATGAATCGCGCCGCCTTTATCCCCATCCCGCCCTCCACCGCCGCCTTCTATCGTAGCAATGCGGAGTCGGGGCTGGAGTTTCTTACTGCTAAGATGTTTTATTGAATACAGTATCTACCCCTGGTACGCGCTTTCGGTGGATAGCTTATACGTGTTTCTGCTCATTTTTCACTATGCTGTCCCACGTGCCTTTCAGTCGCGCGTGCTGTCGCTATGCGTGGCATCTTCATCTAGAGCTACAGTAGTGTAGTTTCGCAAAGCTCTTATCTACGCACCGATTCAAGCCGGTTTCGCTCGTTTTCGCCGCCATTTTGTTTTTTTCTGCCATTCAGCTGCTCTTTTCCTCGGACAAAGAAGAAGATCTTTCCAACAATGCAGTGGTCCAGTTTTCAAAGTCCTTGCTGCCCGTCACCGGCCAGTATCTACAATGCTGATCGATTCTTCTCGTCCGTTAAAGCAAAATCGTAACCACGCCGCTGCTGCTGCTGCTGCTGCAGCTGGTGATCGAGATTTCAGACCTCATCTTCGCGCTCGACTCGGTGCCAGCCGGTTCTGGGAATATCTGAGAGAACCGCCGTCATCTACGTGTCCAATGTTTGCGCTGAGCTTGGGCTTTGAGTTTTTGCAGTGTTTGAATCACACGTTTGTAGGCGCAAACGGTGATCGCTAACCTACCCTTCCGGAGGTTTATGTTTTATGCTGCCTTCAGGCCCTTGGACTTATTCTGTACAGGTACTTATGACGCGCAGTGTACGTTCCTGCTGGAAGCGTACTGCAATTTTGTTTGTCGTTCAAGTTATGTCCTCTCACCATTTCAGTCACCTCAACACACTCAGCTTCATTACCCGGCTCTAGATACAAGCACTTAGCATTGATCATTGCCCTGCGGAAATACCCAATAAGCTTGCATCTCTTCCGGCTGACCCCCATCTGCAGGCGGACGTCTGCACCACACATCAATGTACGGTATAGCAGCTGCGGACGTCGTTCCTTCACAGATATGTTCCAACGCTCGGCAGCTGCCAAGCCCCGTCGATCCGTTTCTCCAGCTTCCCCAGTCCACCTTGAATATACGTCTCAACAACAGCTGGCACCCACCGTACGGAACGGTCACCCATACGTTTATGTACGACATACAAAGTTCGAAAATACTAGCCTGCACAGAAAACGGCACCTCCGCCTCGCCATTTACAAACGCCGCTTGCTTGAACACATGGTCTGCAGAATAATCCCATTCTCCGCACAGGAATCCATCGTCTGCAATTTCGATTCGGATGCCTTTTCCATCCAGATTGCTTCCAAACGCCTGCAGAACGCAGTCCACTCGAGAAACGTCCAATTGTGCAGCAACGGCCCCTCCACCCGCTCCTCCACCCGCTCCTCCACCCGCTCCTCCACCCGCTCCTCCAAGCTCTCCTCCTCCTCCTCCGCCTGCAAGTGGCACTTCCTGACCCCCACCTGAAACTGGCGTTGCCACTCCCAAGCCGATAACTGACGCTCCCCCACCGGCACCTGAAAGCGACGCAGATCCAGTAAAACCCGTTTTGGAAACCTTCGAAAACGGAGATGTCACACTGTGAGCATAAAAAAACTGTGATGAAGCCTAGCTAGCTAGAACGATAGCCCTCGGTAGATACAGGTAAAGATACCTTTTGTTGAATCAATGAATCAAGTCTTCTGATCAGTGAGATTTTGTAATCGCATGCGACGTGCCTCCACGGCCCCAGGCGCCGTTCCTGGCGCCGCCATTGGCGGCGTGGCTGTAAAACACCAAATCCACGCCCCTTTAAGCTGCGCTCCACCAAACTCGTGCGGCGCCGCAGAAGGACGCTGAGCTCCGCCGCATCCGCGATGAATCGCGCCGCCTTCGTCGCCGTACCGCCCTCCACCGCCGCCTCTCGCGGCCGCGCGTTAAACTGCGGCCGCGGCGCGCAGTCGCCGTGCGCATGCGCGCCGCCGCTCGCCGCGCGCCGCTGCGCGTTCGTGGCGCGCTCACGGCCGCTGCTGCTCTCGACGTGGAAGCGCGCTCGCTCGCGGCCGCGCGTGCCCGCCACGTCGCCCGTCGTGGCGAAGCTGGATCCGTCGCCCGCTTCGTCCGAGCCCACGCCGGCTTCGCCGCCCTCCGCGCGCGAGGAGGGCGCTGCGCTGTCCGCATCGCCGCCTGCGTCGCAGCTCGACTCGGTGCCGCCTGCCGCAGAGCCTGCGTCCGTTTCGGCGCCGCCAGAGCGCGAGCAAGTGCCCACTCTGTCCGCGCGTTCGCCTGATTCGGTGCCGCACCATGCGCACCATGCGCACCACTTTGCTGGCGAGCCGCGCAGGTTGGCGGATGACGTGCGCGTGACGTTGACGTTTGTGTCGTTGGCGCTTGGCGTTTGCGCCTTGTTCTATCACAACAATGCAGAGTCGGGGCTGGAGTTTCTCACTGCCTATATTATCGAATACGCGCTCTCGGTGGACAACTTGCTTGTGTTTCTGCTCATTTTTGACTACTTTGCTGTCCCACGTGCCTTCCAGTCGCGCGTGCTGACGTACGGGCTCACCGGTGCTGTCGCCATGCGTGGCATCTTCATCTACTTTGGCGAAGCTCTTACGCACCGATTCAAGCCGGTTTCGCTGGTTTTTGCCGCCATTTTGGTGTTTTCTGCCATTCAGCTGCTCTTTTCCTCGGACGAAGAAGAAGAAGATCTTTCCAACAATGCAGTGGTCAAGTTTTCAAAGTCCGTGCTGCCCGTCACCGACCAGTACAATGCTGATCGATTCTTCTCATCCTTCAAAGGCAAAACCGTGGCCACGCCGCTGCTGCTGGTGCTGCTGGTGATCGAGATTTCAGACCTCATCTTCGCGCTCGACTCGGTACCAGCCGTTCTGGGAGTATCTGAGAGAACCGCCGTCATCTACGTGTCCAATGTTTGCGCTGTGCTTGGGCTTCGTAGTCTTTATTTTATACTTGCCGATTCTCTTGCTGATCTTCGCTTTCTGCAGCCCGCGCTCGCCATCGTTTTGGGCTTCATAGGCGCCAAGATGAGCGCTTCCGTGTTTGGCTATCAAATTCCAGTGCCGCTAAGCCTGTCCGTTGTGGTTGCAACGCTTTCAACAGGAGTAGTCGCCAGTTTACTCTTCCCATCCGATCAGTCCGCCTAAAATGTTCACGGCCCAGCACACTGCACAGCTGACACAAGCCAATTAATTTTGTCCCAACCACAGTATCCCTTCACCCATAGCTTATCACTGCTTGCTTTTGTGACTCCCTTCATCGCTTCCGCCTCCTCTTTCCACGCCGCTATACTTTTCACATATTGCAGAGGCTATCTGCGAGTATTGCTTCTGCTGGTTACCGCACACAGCACAAACATGGATTCGCGTATCGTGCTTTCTACTTTGTCTCCTACTGTGGCAACGTTCATGTCGCTGTTGGAGGACCCGTACCGCGAGAGCACGCCAGCAGACGTGTTCAACTCACTCAAGTCACAGTTTCTACAGCCCGTGCTTCCACAAGTGTCAACGCACCGTCTGCTACGCGCATCGGATCTGCAACAGCTTCAGCGAGCAATCCTGATAGCTCGCTCACAACGGCGTCGGCTCAAAGCGGTGACAAACGCGTCGTGCACACGCGCTCAAGCGGCGCTCGCCTCCGGCGCATATGTGCTGGACGTATCCGGGCTGTGCCGGCACTCCCAGAGCAGAAACGTGCTCACAGCGCAGTGTGGCACGCCGCTGTCGCACATATTCGCGGCTTATGAGATGGCGACGCAGGCGCCTCTGGGGCGTGTGCGCAGCGTGGGCGGCGCAGTGGCGACGGGGGTGCTGGGCGGATGTGCGACCGACTCGCTGCTGGCCGACTCGTGCGTGCAGATCAGTGTGATTGATTCGTTGGGGCGACTGCGCGTGTACTCGGCGTCACAGGGTGGACCCATGTTCAACGCGATTCGGCTGTCGCTGGGGGCGTTTGGCGTGATCTACGACGCGTCGTTCAGCGTGGACAAGCTGCGGCGGTACGTGAAGGTGCGCACGTCATTCCACCTGCAGCGATCGCTGTTCGCGAGAGGGGCGGCCGCGCTGCAGCGGCGACTGCGCGACGCCGTGGGCGTGGAAGTGGTGTGGTGGCCGTTCAACTCGTACAAGCCGCGCAAACGGTGGCGCGCCGAGGAGGACGTGGTGTGGCTGCGCGTGCTGAAGCAGGCGCACAGGCCCAAGTCGGAGCAGCTGGACGTGTGCTACGCGGTGCCGACAATGGCGCAGTGGCTGTTCCGACACGCCAAGCCGCTGGCCAAGGCGGGCTACAGCGGCTTCCACGCGCGCCACACGCCGGCGTTCCAGCGCGCGGCGTTCGCGGACACGGCGTGGAAGCTGGACGGACTGCGACTGACCACCAGCGTGCACCACGCGGTGCACCAGGTGCAGACGGAGGCGGCGGGCATGAGCGAGGTGAGCGTGTGCGTGCCGCTGCGGCGCGACGCGGACTGGCACGCGCTGACGCGCGCGTGGCACGACGCAGTGGCGGCGGCCGAGCACGCGGCCACCCGCGGCCACTTTCCGCTCAACGGCGCGCTGCGGCTGCGCTTCGTGACGCGCAGCGCGGCGCTGCTGGCGCCCAACGGCGGCGCCAAGTGCAGCGCGGTGCTGAGCGCCAGCTCGGCGGCCGGCACGGCGGGCTGGGCGGCGTTCGGCGCCACGGTGGCGGCCAGGTGGATGCGCGTGGGCGGCGCGCGCTGGGTGCTGTCGCGCGAGGCGCGCGCGCTGCTAAGCGCCGACGTGGTGCGGCGCAGCCTCGGCGACGACCTGCGCCTGTTCCGCGCGCTGTACCAGAGCAGCGGCGCGGACGACTACGGCATGTTTGGCGACGACGTGCTGGCGGACGTGCTGCACGTGGCGCGGCGGCTGGCGGCGGCGCCGACGGAGGCGACGGCGGCGCCGAAGGAGGCGGCGCGATCGGCGAGGAGCTGCCACTTGCTGCATGAAATGCGCGTCGAGGCGGCGGCGGCGGCGGCGGCGGCGGCGCAAGAGCCGGTGGCGGCTAAGCGCGACGGCGCGCAGCGACTGCTGCGGCGGCGCAGCAGCCGGCGGCTCGAGCGCAAGGCGGCGACGGCGCGGCGCGAGTGGCGCTACGTGCTCACGTACGTGGCGCTGTACGCGCTTCTGTGGGTGCTGCTGTTCGGGCGCGACGCGGCGGTGGCCGTGGCGGCGCAGTACACGCGCGAGCGCCCCAGATTGTAATAAGCTGTACAGCGTGTACAGCGTGTACAGCAGGTACAGCGCGTGTTTGTATGTACGTGTACGGCGTGTACGATTGTAAGCGGCCGACGGCCGCAGCGGGCGGCGCATCCTAAGCTTTACATTCCCAGATTTTGTGGAGATACGCGGCGGCGCTTTGATGACAGCCGTGTGTTTGCGTGCGAGCGGTCGAGCAGCTGTCACGGTGCGCTTACACATTGCGCAAGCGGTAAGCGGTAAGCGGTAAGCGGCTCTCCACGCCGCGCGCAAGTGGAAGCGGCACTATGCGCTGACGTGGCCGCTTTTGGCGCGCTCGTGCGCGGAGAGCGCGCGCGCGGTGTAACCGACGTGTGTGAAAACGCGGCAGGCCACGCGCGCGAGTCAAGTTGACACTGTCAAGTTGACAGTGTCAACAGCACCACAACGGTGTCAACAGCACCACCACGTTGATTGTGATTGATTACGTCGCCGGCTAATCTTCCACGGCTAATCCTTCCACGGCTAATCCTTCCACGCGCCCAGTATGGATACGTACAGCGGCACAACCTGCTGCCGAAGCTCGCCTACGTAGATATCTACATGCGTCGCTGCCAAAATGCTCCCCCTGGCCGCCAGCACGCACGTACACGAGACATACCCAAGACGCCGCTGCTGCTCTCACGTCACCCGCGTTACGCAGCGCGTGCCGTCGTAGTGTACCGCGCGCAGCCGCAGCTCGTCGCACAGCGCGGGCGGCAGGAAGCGTCCGCCGATGAAGTGCGCGCCGCCGCGCTGCTCCAGCAGCCGCGCGCACGGCTTGGGCGCGCTCAGCGACACCAGCACGTGCGGCGTCGCGATAGCTGCGTCCCCCCACACGTCGCCTCGCTCCACGTGCCACCCGCTGGGCACGTCCACCGAGATGCGCTGCGCCTGTGCCGCATCGTTGATTTGCGCGATCGCCGCGCCGTACGGCTCGCGTACGCCGTGCGCGCCGTCGAACGAGAAGCCGAAGATGGCGTCCACGATCACGTCCGCCTCGCCTAGCGCGCCGTACTCGCCCACTTTCACTGCGATTTGCAACGCGTGTAGCTGCGTCTGCAGCGATACAAACGGCTGCCGCGTGCTCGCTTTTGGTAGCCATACCACTATGTTGTGGTACCCAAAGTGAAACAGATGCCGCGCCGCTACTAACCCGTCGCCGCCGTTGTTCCCCGGCCCGCATGCCACCACTATGGCGCTCTGTTTGTCGCGCACGCTTTCTGCCACCGCGTGCGCCACGGACAGCCCGGCCAGTTCCATCAGCTGCTCCAGCGAGTGTCCGTACTGCTCGGACATGAGCCGCCGGTCCAGTTCGGCCGCCTTTGCCGAGTCTATGTAGTCATACGCCTGTGCGCGCGCCGCCGCGCCGCGCCCCGCTGCGCGCTGTGCGCTTGCCATCTTGCGAAGCGGCTGCGTGCGCGCGCGCGCCAATGTCAATAGCGGCAGCGCGACGAAGCTAAACGCCGTCCTCGTTCGCATGTTTTGATTCATCATGTCTCCGTCGGTGATGACCAGCGCCATTTCAGTCCTTGAACGTCCCCCGTGCGCATCTCGTCTCAACAACTTTCCACAACTTTTGCAACTTTCGACCGCTTTCACAAAAAAGTTTTGCCAAAAAACACGAAACGGAAATACAACTGAAACACGTGTCTATCTTTCATTGGCCACAATTGCCCGAGTGCTGCCGCCGTCGACTCACTGCGCCCTGCACCGCATCGGCTTGTTCGCGAGTTTGCCGCGTTAGGTGCAGAGCTTGCTCATCTTCCTCCGCCACCCTCTTCGCCCGCTTCCCAGTTCTTCGTTTGCTTGCTGCAGCTTCAGAGCGCCGATCTTCTGTTCCCAACATGCAGAACGACAAGGGAGAGGTCGTCGACCTTTACATTCCGCGAAAATGGTGCGTTGCCCGTTCGTCGCATCCCACCGCCGTGCCACAAACCCTTTTGCCGTCACTTCGAATGCTAACCGTGTGTTTCACTTCTCCCCTTCGCCCAACGCTGTTCAAAACCAAACACCCAAACTCTTACTTGAAAACAGCTCCGCGTCAAACCGCCTCATCACCGCAAAGGACCACGCCTCCGTGCAGATCAACATCGCCCGCGTCGATGAGAACGGTGTCGCCACCGGCGAGCACGACACCATTGCCATCTGCGGCTACGTTCGACGCAAGGGTCTCAGCGACGACGCCTTCTACCGCATCGCTAGAGAGAAGGGTTTCTACCAATCCACAAAGTGATGTCACTCAAATAAATCGCTCTGCCTGTGCACAACCCTGTTTGCGTGCTCTTGTTTATGATCCGCGCCACCGTTCCGTTACAGCTATTGTAAGGTGTTCTTTACCGTGAAATAGTAGCGATAACCTTGCGTACCATCTACGTTAGGTAATGTTAGTAGTAGAGTTAGACATATAAATAGCAATTGTAGCGAAGCTAACGGACGAAACATCGTCCAGCCTATTGTCGCGCCACCTGTTTCGTTCACCAAAACCAAAAGTAGTACAGCTTCCCGGCAGACCTACAGAGGGAAGCGTGAACGAGACAACGCTGCGACACCACACACACAGCTTAATACACAACAGCTGCGCACCAACAAGCGCTTCACGGTTCGTGTTCCAGTTCGTCAAAGTGTACAACCATAACAGATACGTTATCAGTACTGCCACATTGCAGAGCTTCTTTGACAAGCACCTTAGCTACTTGTTCCGAACACATGCCTTGCTCAAACGCCTCATGCGCTGTTGAAATAACACTCTTCTCATCCACAAAGTCCCAAAGCCCATCACAAGCGAGTACCATAAATTCATCGGCAGCGTCAAGCACAATCTCGCTAACAGACGGCGTTGAAACCACCACGCTCTTCATGCAATGGTCGCCAAACGCTCTGGAAACATTGAGCACACCGTTTACTCTCGACCACGCCACAAAGCCACCGGCGGTCTCAATGCGCTTTCTTTCCTCCTTATCCACCGGTCGGTGGTCCTCCGAGAGACGCACAGCGCGTCCGCCACGGCAAAGCACCGCGCGCGAGTCGCCACAATTGGCGGTGGTGAGAACGGTGCCAACGTGCGGAACGGTGCGCAGGAAACATGTGACGGCGGTGGCACCCACGCGACTGCAGTTGCGCAGCCTGAGCATGGAGTCCATGTGCGCGTACGCGCGCGTGAATGCAGAGGTGGCGTCAAAGTTGAGAAGCGGACACGACGGCTTGATGGGGTTGTGCTCCAGACTGAGCGCGTCGGAGATGGGGGCTGAATGGTTGGAAGACTCCGAGTCGGAGTCGGACGGAGTGGACGGTAGCGCGAGCGGAAGACGCACGTTGTCGTTCGCGGGCGACAGGTGGGTGCGCAGCACGAGCGCAGGCTGATGACGTAATATCTCGTCCAGGAAGAAGCGGTGCAGAAGCTGACGGAGAAGAGTGGCAGCTAGTTTGCCACCGTGCCCGTCGTACACGGCGACGAAGAGGGCGGGGAATTGGGCGTACTGCTCCACGGCCATCTCGTCCTCCATGGAGCGACGGTGCACCAAGTTGGGATCATGGTACTGACCAACGTCGACGGACATGTCGGACAAGTGTAGCGTCTGCGACGTTGGCGAGACGGCGGGCATGGCGGCACAAGTCGGCGACAGCAAGTGCATGGGAGCCGGGCAAATAACGGACGACGGGGGGGGGGGATGGGTGTGAAGAAGAAAGTTAAACTGTGGCGAAGAGGAACGGCGCGTGGAGTGGTTAGCTACGCGGGGAAGAGGACGGCAGCAGCGGCGAAGTGAGGCGCACAGTTGGTTTTGTGAAGGGCGACACCCTGCTGAGTGGGTGACTAGTGCGCGCCGCTTGCTGGCGCAATGGCGCGTAGCGCAAACGAGCGCAGTGACGCGCACACGCGCCACGCGCACGCCGTGGCTGACAGCGCGCTTTGCGAGGCGCACAGGCGGCGCAGAGGCGGCGCGCCGGCGGATTCAAAACAAACGGCTGACGTGACGTGACCGGTAAGTGCGCAGCTTCCACTGCTGACCGCGGCACGTTCGATTTCGGACGGCTGCGGCGCGTCGACGTCGATTCGACCCCGCCTGGCCATACCTTCGTAGATATCTTGCGCCAAGATTCATGGCTGCCGCGAGCCATGTGCCACCGCTTGATGGCGTGCTCCTTTGCGAACCACTCGCCTCCTGCAGCGTGCTTAATTCTATCTACTCGATTGTTACTGTGCGGCGCAATCTTTCCTGCATAGCTCTAGCCCTTCTAAATTTACTGCTTGTCTGTATTCGTCAAGCGTAAGCAGTTGCCCCCTCAGTCCTTTCAACAAACATTAATCTTACATAGCATTCCACACAGACATGTCCCAAGCGCTAACCAACAGAGAATCTTCTCTAGTAGGCTACAGCGCTACACCACCGCAGGATATTAGTCGTGCATATCTCATGTCCGCCAAAGGGCCTACCTCCACTGCCCAACAACGACTCGTTCTGCTCCTCTCGTGTCTTCAAGCACTCTCTACACGGTGTAGCTAGAGCTTCTACCAACGGTAGGTCTCGTGCTCAAGCACCTTCAAAACGGCCGCTCTCCGTTCCCACTAAAGTGACCGTTTTTATTCACTTGTTCGCCACAGCTTTCATACTTTGCGCAGCTCTTTGAGCAAACCATTCCAGCCTCTAGCGTCAACATGCATGTGGAACCATGTACATACCAGCCGTGTCACTTCACGCCATTCATCTTATTCGCTCACGTGTATCATCATCTCCATGGCCCTTGTCTTTCACCTGCACATCATCCAGCCTTGTCCCAAACCTTCATGTGCCCCGACTGCTTCAGCTTTCTATTAACGTATTACGCGTGCGTATGTAAGCGCTACCACATCCAACCTCAATCTCTCAAGTCATGACGCGCCCAAATACGCTGTCGCGATGCTTCAGCCCACTGCTTGGGGCACGTCCACGCCACTCAAAACCTCCTCTCACACGCTCGTCGTCAACGTAGTGTTCATCTGTTCGCGCTTATCTCTCACCCGCTGCTCATCTTCTATTTGCATCACCACTTGCTCCTATTTTCATCTTGTTCGTCCTCCAATAACGATACATGCCCCCATCACTACTGTCAGCGGCGTGACCACTAGTATCTACTAGCTAGTGGTAACATGCTGCGCTTCGTGTGTGGTCAACGCTCACCTTGTTTTGTCCCTGGTGTCAACGTTCATCAGCGCCAGCAGCATCACCATTCTTGCCGCTATCTAGAAATTCCACGACCGTTAGACTGGAAACAATATCCTAACGGCTCCACAGCCATGCAGCTTTTTCGCTATCCTTACTCTTGAGAGCCATCCTGGCCCACAAGTCGCGGTCCATCTCTTCTCTCATGTCCACCTGCTACCCGAAGCGTCTGCTTGTGCACCCTTGCATCCATTCCAAACGGCAGTCTGCCTTCTTCTAAACCCCTTGCCGACGTGGTAACCAAGCTATTGGTAACCAAGATATTAGTTGCCAAGCTTTTGGTTTTACTTCAGTTCAATTGCCTGAAGAATCGCACAGAATGCAAGGCTGGTCAGCGTTAAATCAGATAAAACGCTTCGGTGAGCATGACGGATCCTTTGCTTCATGAAGTGCTTGGTAGCCGTTGGCTCAACTGAGGTTTATCCAGATTCACTAAGGTCTGTTGGCGACATGTCCATGTCGGTTGATAAACATAACGCTTCGCCACAAAACGTCCCCGCTTGGGACTCCCAACTCCAGATACAACGACAAAGCCATCCCAAGTACGAAGAGAGGGTTGGGTACCAAAGCCTTTGGTATCAGTTCGAAAGTCGCGGCCTCCGGCCAACCTCACGTGCGTCTGGTCCAATGGCACTTTGTCCAGAACGAGATGGTTGACAAAATGTTTCTTTTGGCGGGAACATTTTGGTTTTGATATATGGATTTCAACTTTTGAACTTCTCGGCTGCCTGGCTTATAGAGCCCACCCTTCAGATTTATTTCTTCCTCAAATCCGGAGACCACCCCGAAGCCAAGGGACTTGAACCAGATATATCAAAGACCACAGCGGTCACCACAGCTTTGCGAAGAAGCTTGCACGTTCTTGTTGGTTTCTGCCAAACGTTGGAAGGCCATACTCTTTGTCTCACAGCTTGTCCGCCGTTCAAACACACAGCACCCTTTTGTTTTTTGACCATGGCCCAAGTGCAACAACTAGTTGAATCGGCGGTTAAGGATGTTGTTGAAGGTCTGGAAGAACGGCTGGATTCGGAAATAGATCGGCTGAATAATCTGGATGAGGATGACTTGGAGTCTATTCGCCGTAAGCGCATGGCAGAGATGAAGAAAGAAGCAGAAGAAAAGGCCATATGGCGAAGAAACGGTCATGGTACCGTACATCATATAACAGAGAAGGAGTTCTTTTCGAGAGCAAAATCTTCGAAACGCATGGTGTCCATAATGTTCAGACCAGGCACGAACCGATATGCAGAAGACTTAGTGGAGCACATTGGCAGAATAGCTCCACGCCATCTTGAAACTTTATTCACAGTAACGGACGTTGAGAAGGCTCCCTTCTTGTGTGACAGGTTGAATATTCGTGTTCTCCCATCACTAATATTGCTCAAGGATTCTGAGATTGATCAGGTGCTAATGGGTCTTGATCAAATAAGCACAACCGGCAAGTTTACAACTGCTGGTATTGAGAGGCGATTGCATTCATTCGGTATTCTGACGAACACAGACATTGCTGATGATGAGTAGATGGGATCTGTCGGTTCTTTCAAGGCATCCCATCGATACAACCGCTTCAGACCGTTGGGACACATTTCCACTGCCGAAGATATGCCCTTTTAATCAAATGGGAACCATGAACTGTTAAACATTCAGAGATAGCCACTTTACCATGTTTATCAAGTACACGATAGAGAGGAATCAATATAATACTAGATAATTCTGCCCTTAACAAAGTCGCAAGGAGCCAGAATATGAGTGCATATGAGGTTGTTTGTTTCAAGAAGAATCTTCCCTTCTCGCTTCTTGAGCCAGTACCATCACCGAAAGAATCATGATTGTAGATGCAAATGGAACATCTTAAAGGCGCCCACAAGCGCGCATCTTTCAAGATTAGATTTGTGGAAGAAGTCAGCCGACGTTCAAAGTTACTGAGTCCGAGACAGGTTTAGGTCCGAGTGGATTAGGTGCATCTTCCTCGCGAACAGGTGTCACACTGTTCTGGGCAATTTGTTGCATTAGGTGGTCTGCAAGAACCAATGCCACCATTGATTCGACCATTGGCACTGCCCTTGGTAGCACACATGGGTCATGTCTCCCCTTCCCTCTAAGTTCAGTTTCTTCCCCACCACGAGTAACAGTCTTCTGAATTCTCCCAATCGTACTCGTAGGCTTAAAGGCCACTCGGATTATGATGGGTTCACCATTACTTATTCCCCCTTGTATACCTCCGCTCCGATTTGTGACTGTTCGCGTTCTACCGTTGTCATCGATATAAAACTCGTCATTATGTTCGATACCAGTCAGCATTGTGCCCTCGAAACCGCTTCCAATCTCAAAACCCTTCGAAGCGGGCAAGCTCATACAGGCCTTTGCAAGGTCTGCTTCAAGCTTATCGAAAACGGGAGAACCCAGGCCGGCAGGAACATTCCTTGCAATGACCTCAACAACCCCTCCAACACTGTTTCCCGACTTGCGGACCTCATCAACGTAGGCAATCATCTTCTCAGCCGCCTCTGGATCAGGGCATCGGATAATGTTTGAATCTACTTGTTCCTGCGTTACGGTGTTCGGATCAACGGGAGGGGCCTCAATGTCTCGCACACGCTTGACGTAGCCCACAACGTCGACATCGGCATACATCTTCAAAATCTTTCGTGCAATGGCGCCAGCTGCCACCCTACCAATTGTTTCTCTTGCAGAAGAACGACCGCCACCAGCAACAGCTCGAATGCCGTATTTTGCGTCATAAGCTGCATCGGCATGTGACGGACGATAAGCGACGGCCATGGTGTCATAATCCTTGCTGCGTTGATCTTTGTTGCGAACCAGCATAGCAATAGGTGTCCCAATCGTAGTTCCATCAACTATACCAGACAGTATTTCAACAGCATCGGGTTCGTTCCTTGGAGTGACAATACGGCTCTGTCCGGGGCGACGACGATCCAGATCGTGCTGAATCTCATCGCGATGGAGCGGTAGTCGAGGAGGGCAGCCATCCACAGTGACACCCACACCTCCCCCGTGGCTTTCGCCCCAAGTACTTATTCTAAACACGCGTCCAAAAGAATTTCCTAAACCCATCCTCGCTCCCCGGGGGCGTCTCGATTGAGTAGCTGCATTTCGGCTTTGAGTAGAACTTCCAAAGAATGTACTTGGCGCAAGAGAGAATTGAACAAATGCAGCCATATGATGTGGGTGAGAAGGCTGAGTAGCAAAGCTCGGAATATTTGTTAGCTATGTGCAGCCTACGGTTAGGTGCTAGTGCACTTCGACGACGATATAGAGTCTAGAGACAGTTCAAACGCTTCAAATCTGTTCACACCTGCGGCTTTTAAAGGAAGAGGAGGGAACCTATATTGCGGTTGAGATTTTGTTGAGGTGTGAACAAGATGACAATCCGCTCTTGTGCAGAGAAACATAAAAAAAACTGTGCAAACAAATCAAATGCATACATATATATATATATGAAAGGCAGCTGTCATCGTTGTAATACGTGGTGCAGTTCTCGAGATGCTTTGCATGCCGTCTATCCACGATCTCTGACGAATTGGCAGTGGCCTTTTCCTCTTTTGAATGCTCATGGCTTGAGTCAAGCCGCTTGACCCTTCTTCTCTTTGTATAAACGCAGATTAGTTTAGTCTTTCATAGAAATGATGGTGCATCGGCAGATAGAGCTTTTGGCCTTCTTTACTAGAGCAAAATACGGGTCGTTTCGGAACAAGGGCGCCGGACCATCGTGAAGAAGAAAAGGCGCTGATTTCACTTACAGCAATTTCCTTTGTGCTTGTCTCGCATAAAGAGAAACAGAAAGTTAAATGTTTCTTCTTCTTTCTCTCTGATATCAACAATAGTTCTCTATTGCTATTCTTCAAAACAAGCTTTCTCTCTTTCAACTTTTGCAATTATATTCGCCCAGCTGTAAAAGATGTGCTGCAAGAAATATCTTCTCGCCCTCTTCTTCTTCTTCTTCTTTATTGTGGACAGCAGTTTTCGATTCACTGAACTGTAATAAAGCTTAAAATAAAGCTTTCTCCTTTAAGGAAGGCCAAGACTTTGTTTGACTGTTGTCAAATCAAATTCTGTAGAGAAGTTTTTGTGATTTTATTCTTTGTGTGTGAATGCTCATGTCGCCTTGACCAAACATCTTCTTTAAGCCAATTGATATTTCCTTCACTTCTCTCTCAGTGCAAAGGACGGCTAGTGGCCGTTATCTGAAGCTTTCAGAATTTTCAAAACAGTACTAAGAGCTGAAACCGCGGCTGTTACAGATGGTAGACGTATTTTGTCAATGGGGAAGCAAAAGCATAAAGCCCAGTTTTTGCAAATATATTGCCAGGGAATGTCTTGTTCAGATCAACTTACGAAAGGGAGACAAGCATAGCCTTCTTAAACAATTTCTCTTTGGGTTCTTGCAAACGTACTTATGATGTTTCACATCGTTCAAAACGTCCGGTCTGCGGCTGGAACAGTGCTCAAACTTTAGCTTCCCATCATTTTATCTGTTGACGATCTTCTACTCTTCGTTTCAGAAACGAGTCCCCAACAAGTTGTTAAAATCTAGCTTCCGACTATGTTTAACGGCAAAGCCGACATTCACATCGAAAGGGTAGTCTGAATTTAATCTAAAGTGATTCACAAGCCAGTCAATGCAATTTTCTTTCACACGTGAATACGTCTTCGTATTCCAAAGAATTAAAAGCGAACGGAAAGAGCACCATAAACTCCCCACATATCAACATATCTTTTCTACTTCTTTGCACAAGGCCACGCTTTCCTTACATGAGGTACAGGAGAGGATATGTGTGATTGGTTATGAGCCATTGTATCAATCCAGGCGATATGCTGTGGACATCGACGTGCACATCCAAAAGGATTTCTTGAACAATCATTCGGCAACCATTGGAAGAAACAAAATCTTGTTGCTCTTGATTATGTGTGTCTATGCCGATTCTCTATAGAATTAAAGAGAGTATGGACCCTCTGCACGAGAGTCGTATTGGATCTGCCGCTACTGCACGTGTATCGTTTGTGTGGCAATTTACAATGTCAACTTACAACGGGAAGTCAGCTCAGAGAGGTAGATCAGCACAATGAAGTTACACTGTTCTCTCTCTCACACTCTCTTGCTCTCCCTCGCTCTCCATTAAACCATCATAGGAACACTCTGTACGCTTGGCTTTGGCGTATGGGTGTGGTAGAGCCCCAGGGCCAAGTTGGAGTTCCAATCTTACCAGTCGTATTCGGACAAGACAAGACTGCAGAACAACAGAACAGTAGAGCGGTGTACCCAACGTATCAGCATGCTGATTACAAGAGTAATCACGGAAACGGCGCAGTACGAGAACAACTAAGTTATACCGTTGGTAGATACCTGCGGCAAATGATTTTGCTGGACTTGACATTCACAGGCTCTTGAATAGAATATACCGAAGGTAAAACGGGGTTTCCAAAAACTGGAGAAAATGGTTCCATGCGCAAAAAATGTATTGGAAATGATGTCTAGTGCCAACTCTTGAGCTTCGCACGCAGTGCCAAGACATAATTCGAGGGAAACGCTATCTACCAACGGTACTAAAGACCATCGCGGGGATGGATCCGCTCCGCCACTGGTTGTGAAGTCATATAAGAAGACCATCAGCGTTGCATCGCAGAACCAGGTGCGATTCCGACTGATAGTCCTACTGGGCAAACCAAAGTGTAATACCCATACAACCCTGGACAGCCGTGACGAATTGATGCGCCGTCTACTGGCCTTCAGCACTCCGATACTCCCACTAAGAACTCAGAATACATCAACACTCTATACCGCCGCACTCAGCATCTCGACTACAACACCTTTTCAGCCGAAGCGAAAGAGCAGTTCAAACCTTCCTTCTCAAGCTCTCTCTATGGCTCACCACTTCGAGAACCCGAAAGGTGACCCTTGGGAGTCAATGTGGCAAGAAGGGGTCGGTCGTGGAGAGTACTTTGACAAATGGAAAGCGCTCCCTGAGTTAGTGAAACAGATTGAGAACGGAGTTATATCGAAAGGACAAACCGCATTTGTTCCTGGATGCGGTCGCGGCTATGATGTCGAAGTGCTGTCGCGAAGCGGTTTGTTCAATGAAGTAGTAGGAATGGATATATCGCCAACGGGTGCTCGTGAGGCGCTCGACTACCTCAAGTCAGTCGATCCGAAACTACCGGTGAACTTTGACGTGAAGCAAGGAGATTTCTTTGACTCGCAGTTATTCTCCGACCCATTCTGTCTGGTGTACGACTACACCTTTTTCTGTGCAATCCCCCTAGAGAGGCGCGGAGAATGGGCCCAAAGAATGAAATCACTTGTTCGAAAAGGTGGGACATTAATCACTGTTATGTACCCTGTAGGGAAGGAGCTCTCAGAGGGCGGACCCCCATTCGGAACTGATCCGAAAGCGTATGAGGAACTACTGGAAGCAGCTGGTGGTTTCGAGAGACGAGATGGACCACGACTTATCGATGACGAGCGATCCCATGAAGGACGAGAGGGTCGTACTTGGTGGTGTCGTTGGGAACGTGTTTAAAGCTCAACAATCGTGTTGAACTCCTCGCTATTTATGGGCATTAGTGGGGAAGGACTGAAAGATAGGCATGGAGCAGGTACGCGATTTATCGCGATCACGGACTGACAGCAGTGATAAATGATGCCTTGTCTAGCTCGAGGGAGGTGCAATGGACTACGCTTGAAACAGACAGGTTTTTTCCTTCCTCTTGCTCTAGAGCAGATACAAAAAGTGTGGTTTACTCTCAATTCGCGCAGACGGGTTTGCGATCCGTTTAGCGCCAAGCATGGCGAATATTGAAGTCAAAATGTCGTGGTTCTGCCCAGTGTGGGTACTGGTGCCTTCGTCTAAGGTGTGTGCTGCGTTTGTCTCGTGAAAACAGATGGAGACTACCATGCGAATATGACGAACACAGTCTTTCCTTATTGTTGGGCATGAACTCGTCAGCTTGGTAGTTGTTCTTAGTTGTGAGCGCTTACGTCTATTCTTCGTAACACATGAGGTTTGCTTCAGCACTGGTGGTAGAGCGATGTTTCGATCAAACCCGGCCTTGATAACGGATAAATTATGAGTGTACTGTGAATGGCAATGACGTATCCCAAGCTCGATCACATGGATTTGGTTTTGAGAAAGATCGACAAAACTTGTGTCGCAACTCTGTTGTCTAGTCTTGCTGCTGATGGATGACCTGAATGCCTAGAACTCAGTTGTGCCTTCGAACTCTCAGGAACGAACCCAGTGAAACTGAAAGGTACTGTACCACCATCAAACTATGAGATTTACGTCTTCAAGTTGCTTTCCTTTTCAGAAAGCAAGCTATGCCAAAAAGGAAAGGTTCAAACAAGTGTTCATCCCGGCTCAATGGAAAGTAACCCGGCTTCCAGCTCTAGTACTGCACGAAAATGAGGAGAGCAACCCGTTCGTTTCAGATGAAATGATTCAAACGAAGCGGACCAACAGTTCGTTCAATGACGCTGTGATGTTAATTCGAGGAAGACGGGAATCGCATCTTCACTGCTTCAGTCCATTCGCTCCTGTGTTCATATTCATCAAGTTTCAACGCCCCTCCAAAATTTTCGGTCAAGGCTTCCTCCGGAATGAAAGATTGTACTGCTGCGACATCGTCGCCAAAAACATTGAGAGAGTTCCTAGCGTTGGCGCTCATGAAGGGTTTCATGAAGTTAAATAGTCCGCGAACATACCACGGCTCTCGTACGATCAACATGGCCTTCGCACGTAGAGGGTAAGCATGCTGCAATAAGTTCAGTGATAACAAGTACTCTTGTGCAGTGAAGTATCCAAAAGTCTGCATTTTCAATCCACTTAGATCAGCAAGAACCACAACTCCGAATATCTGCGCCCTGATATCGAACATTAGAGTTTCAATAACCCCGAACAACGCCCCAAGGAGTTCTTCAGATCGAGAGCTTTCCAAGTTCTCGATAAACGGCACCAAGAAATCCATATCCATACACAGAATCAATCGTCTTTCAACATCCGTCTTGGGAAGAATTTGATACGAGCCAGAGGAAAAAAGTTGAGCCACCAAATCTACGTTTACATCTCTCAACCACACATGTTGAGCGTGAGCTTCACAAAAACCTGTATACTCTCGGAACGCTTTGTCGATCCTAAATTTTGAGCTGCGCACAAAGAGAACAAGGATACGGTCGTCGGATTGTTTCGCATGGTCTCGTTGATGCTGTTGTTCTACGGTCGTATCCCCCGGTTGCTCGCTATATTCTCTCACTAGTTCTCTCATTTCAGCCATCGCTTTTTGTCGTCTCTCGTATGTTTCACCAATCAACTCAAACGCTGCACGCCTGTATTGTCGAGGGGGCGCGAGAGGGTCTGTATCATCAAGCGGGTTAAATTCATATTCCGTTATCATTGTCGACGTTGGTGAGGGACTCCTGCTGCCTTCCACTGGAACGGATTCTAGCTCAGCCATTCGTTCCAAATTTTCCTCTGCATGATGACGGACAGGAAAGTGTTCAGCATCAGTACTCTGATTCGAGAGTTCCTGGGCCATAGGCGACCTCACGCTAGAAGGGCACATTGGTTTCTCGAGCTTAGTTCGTAAGAACGAACATGCAAATCTGCTTCAGTCTCAAGGACTTTGAATGGGACACTAATGTCGTTAGGGCTTCGCGTTTAGTTGAACTCCAATCAGGCTGGAGAAGTATGCTTTCACGTCAAGGCTATGCCCTCTATCATACACGCCGAATAACGACTTTCTGTCGCTGTCAACGCAAGAGCTATTCTTTCTTTGTCGTAAATTGCGAGCGGAAACGACTAAGCGCTGAGCAAGTGGCCGCAGTATAGGCGGGAACGTTAACGTTAACAGTTCGCCAACCGGTGAGGCTATGCCCGCAGAGCGATGCATAGCTCAATAGCAATCTCCCTGAATCTCAGGCCTGAATTTCAGGGCCTGAAGTGCTTGGTTTTTAGAGGGGGTTCAGGAAGCTCTTCTTCAACCTCGAACTCCGTTTTCTCAAGAACGGAGATCGGGAGCTCCAACCATGCGTTTCAGTTGGTTGTTAGAAACAACAGCCAAACAATGTGCCACTGCATACACATTATCTATGTTGATTACAATACTCTAGCGCTGTATTCGTTGAGACGGCTGAATGCATGACGAAAGATGGCAACGCGAGTATTGCGAGGCCTAGTCAGTAGCTTTATCTTACGACTAACGTGTTACATTATTGCCCACGCACTCGGAGTTGATTTCAGCCACGGTGCAGTAACACATTTTCCCTCGGCTTCGCCTTGGAGAAAATAAAAGGCTACTCCCTCGGGCTGAAGTGTTCTCCTCGTGCTATGATAGGCAATTGTACCCCTAACGAAACGGCTGCTTCACGTGTGCGTGCGGGTAGACACGACATGTGCTCCAATGTCACACACAGCTATGCAACACAGCGCGCCGTGTCACAGGGGCGTGTGACATTAACAAGGAATGGAATGGCACAGCATGAAGTTGCCAACGAGGTGATATCAATGCTGCAATCCCCAACCGTCCCGGTCGCTACAGCAAAGTTACTACATAAACTTTAGCTTCCTTACGGCGGGCTCTCATGATCAGAAGAGGTTCTTCTCTTTTATTCGCCACATCTACTCAACGTTATCCAAGTCTCCACAACCTTGCTCGTAACTAAGCCATGTTCACATCCAGATTCTCGACACATGGCCATGAGAACGCACAGCGCACCCCCGCTCCGTCCCACGTGCCTCTGAGCACCCACAAAAATATCTTCGGCTCGCCCTTCACCTCCCATTCAACAAAGATCGTACTACTTGGCAACCCGGGTGTGGGAAAGTCTACAATACACAACACTCTACTGGGCATGCTAGATTCTGATTCCGGGATTTGTTTAGGTGAAGGTCTTACACGCACCACGAGGACAACCTGTAACGCGGGCTTCACCTGCGTCGACACTCCGGGTTTAGACGATGTCTATCACAAGGAGCAAGCTGCCCGACAGATTTCAGCTGCGTTGCGAGGTCCATGTAACGTCAAACTGGTGTTCGTAACCACTCTCGAGTCTGGTCGAGTGCGCACCGCAGATATCACCACTCTTGCAATCATTCTGGAGGCTTTGAGCCAGGTGGTTGGGGATGTGAGGGACAAATATTTGCTTATCATCAACAAATGCGAGCCATCTGTTTATGAGCAACTTTCGAATGCAGCTTCGGAGATGGAGGCCCGGGCGCGTGTGTTTGGACCATACAAGGCCATTAGCGATGTCTCCCGTTTTGCGCTGCTGCGATATGAACCAGTGGCAAGCGGTAAGACAAACGTTATGCTCGAACAGTTGGACGTTGAGAAACTGCGAAAAGTGATTACAGATATTCCAACAATTGAATTACCCCACGAGCCCGTTGTTAGTCTGGATGTGGCACGATATGAACAAAGCAAGGAAGAATTGGATGACAATATCAACTCATTCTACCAGGGCCTTGATCGCGTCCTTGAAGGTGCAAGTTCAGGAGATTTTGAAAATGAGAAATTCACTGCGTCACGTGGTGCGTTTGGGGATGGTGCAGAATATGGTCACGCTGAGCGCGGTGGGGGAAAGATTGGCCGCGGTTTGGAGAGAATCACAGATTTACTGCAAGGACTAGAACCTTTGACAGCGTTGGGGCATTTGATTTTTGGTATTGTCATGATTTTCTTGTGAAGTTGAACATAAAAGTAATGGTCCCCCCCGTAATTTTACGTTGTCGGATCGTACGTCAAATCGGGAACCAAATCGTGCAAGTAGTGGGAAGTAATAGAATAGAAACAGCCCACGGGTAACGTTCCTAGCTAGTAGTAGGAGCTGCAAGGCATTAACCTCTACTGCGTAAAAGCTTATTCCTAGCAGACCACCATGTTCCTTTTTCTGGCTAACATCAACATCAAAGTAACAGCCCACGGGTAGCAGGAGCTGCAAGGCTTAGGGGTTAACCTCTACTGCGTAAAAGCTTTATTCCTAGCAGACTACCATTTTCCTTTTTCTGGCTAACATCAACATCAAAGTAACAGCCCACGGGTGGCAGGAGCTGCAAGGCATTAGGAGGTTAACCTCTACTGCGTAAAAGCTTTATTCCTAGCAGACTACCATTTTCCTTTTTCTGGCATTAGAAGGTTAATCTCTACTGCGTAAGAAACGTTCTGCACCAAGCCATAATTGAGCTAGTGTACTCATAAACAGAGAGAGAGAACCTCTACTGCGTAAAAGCTTTATTCTTAGCAGACTACCATGTTCCTTTTTCTGGCTATGAATGCGCGTTAGCTTTCCTTGATCGCGCTCTCAACCACATCAAACAAATCCCTTCAGTACGTATAGTGTTGGTTTAGGCGTTCGGTAATCGTTTCCTAAAACGACCGAGAAAGGCCTTTATATCTTTCGCAACAGCCGGTTGTAAATGCCGTGCTTTCCCTTTTTTCATATTTGTACCGCTCGAGTTGCTATTCCCAGTCGCTTCACATGTGTTGTAGCTTGGATTCATCTCTTCCTCTATTTGATTCCGCCTTTCTTCATAATACGTCACATCCAGTCTCACAATTGATTGGCCCGGAAGCTGAATTGTCGGTGCGTGCTCTATGAGGTGTTGTAAGTTTCTTGCTTTCTCTCTGCCAAGCAACATATTGTTCTTCCCTTTCGCGCTTGGCTCTAACCCAATGACTTGGAGATGCCTCACTTCTTCCACGGTTTGAAATGGACGAAAGACACGTTCATGGCTCCCTGCACAATCTATGTCATTCAGTCGCCTCTCGACTGAAGGGTCACATTTGTTGACTATCAGCGTATACCTGTTTCTCATATCACCGACGACGTTCCGTAAAGCACTCATAATCGTATGCAAAGTACTAAGATCAGCAGAACGTACCCGGCCAGCCTCAAGAGCAGTGACAAACACCAGCTTCAGAGTACAGGGTCCACGTAGAGCTTCAGAAATCTTTTCTGCAGCTTTCGGTCGATTGTACACATCGTCCAAACCGGGAGTATCCACATATGTCACATTACTTCTGGTGCATGTAGCCATGTCTTTCGTAAGACCTCCTCCCAATGAAATGCCTGACTTGAACACAACCTCTCCAAGCAGAGTGTTTTGAATTGTTGACTTTCCAACGCCTGGATTACCGAGAACGATTACCTTTGTTGGTTGACGGGTTGCTGGGTGGGAGGAGACTTTTGTTTGAGTATAAGCTGCTGCATGGGACGCAAGCCTCTGTGATGTTCTTGTTTCGCTTTTGCTTTCGAGAGCTGCCGGTGGAGTGTGTCGATGGTGAATGTCCGGCTGAGAAGTATTAATAGAGTTCGGCATCTCTTGCTGCTGTAGATTTCCATGCGGCTCGAGCGTTTCTGAAGGAGGCTGTGAAGATGCTCGTGAAGGTTGCACTTCATCTGTAGCATTCCTTTGGATCATATGTTGGTATTGAATAAGAGGGGGGTGCCAATGCGAATGATGAACTGATTTTGGGCGAATAAGTTGCCCCTCTCTTGCAAAACGCATTCTATCGTCAATAGGTACACACATATCTGGCCCAGGCGACTCATTCCGAGTACGTTGCCGGCTGCCATCGTCATGAATCGCTTCTGCCTCTCGGTGGTTTGCGAAGGATCGTTGAGACCTGGAACCCATGTTCGGTGATCCGCAATTTACGACCTTCTTCACTGCAGGAACTCAGAAACTGAAACTGTGCGATGTGCAGAAGCGGGTGATGCGACGGAGGACATCCAATTGCGATTCCGTTCGAGTTACGCCAACACATAGGGCAAATGTCTCCCGGGCGGACTTTGAAAACAGGATAGATAACGTTATTGGATCTGTCACGGGGAAACTCCGCAGTGCCCACTCGGATCCCAACAATTAAAAGGCGTTCAGATCCGAGTTGGCAGAGGAATCCTTCGGTAGATATCATACAGGGGAGAACGTTACCACATGGACCTGGGCCTCATGCAATCAGAACAGTATTACGTAACATAATATGTTGCGTGACGTAACGTGTACTGTACTGTAATAAGAACTTACGTAACTTTAGCCTTGATGCTGCATTATACTTGTACTGTAACAGTTTCCAAGTTACCTGGAATCCTTGTTGGCAAACTTGACAAGCTCTGTCCACCGTCCGTGGCACTTTCGCAGTGGCTGGCTGCCTTCTCGACAGCACTTGTTCTTATCTACTCCCGCCCTGCGGTCCGTAACGTGTTCGCCTCCACAGTTGTATCGTTCGATGCCTGCCTTATCTTCGTTGGCGCTGTATGCAGGACCCACTTGTTGTCAAGCATCATGCCTGAAGCATGGTTTCCCTAGGGTAAGTTACTGTAGCCAACTAAATGAGTACGTATCATTCGTATGAGTGTTGTCCACAGCTTTGAGAGTCTAGAGCCGTTTGCCTTCCTCTGCATTGCGCAAGGGTACAAAGGTATTCCGAAGGTAGTACTGTAACTCTTCGCCTGCGTTTCGCACAACTTCTGCTGTGCAAGGCGCAGAATACTTTCTGCACCGCCGTTTGGAAGTCCATGGTGCCCCAACACCTCCACCTCACTCCACCTCACTCGTGCCAACAACTCCAACATCGCAGCTGATCTAACCTCTTCGCTTGCTTAGTAAACGGAGTCCTTTCTCCCCTCCTGATACTCTCAAATCTCCGATAATCTCAAATCTCAACCCTTTTCTTCTTGTCAGGCAATGATACATCAAGGAGGCTATCGAGAACGTGTCATCGTCGCTGGAAACCCAGGCTGCGGGAAGTCCTCCATTCTGAATTGCATCATCGGATGGTGTGCATTCAAGTCCGGAATATCTATTGGAAGCGGGCTCACTACTGCTCTGGATACCAAAAGAGTGCGAGATGTCTTGTACACGGATACACCTGGGTTGGACGATGTCCACATCCGTGAAAGAGCTGCGAGCGAGATCGCGAGTGCGTTCAGAAACGGGGGAAAAATTAAGCTCATCTTTGTTTTGACACTTGAAGCAGGCCGACTGCGGAACAATGATTTGGCCACCATGAAAGTGATCTTGGATGCGATTGAAAAAGTTGGTGTTGAAACTGCACAAAATTTTTCTGTTATTCTCAATAAGTGTGAACCGGAGGTACTAGAGCTTCTCAAAGATCAGAAACAGAAGGCAAAGTTGGAGATACCGATAAATTCTGTAGCACCAGTCGATAACATTGGTTATATGCCGTTTGTACATCGTGCTGCTGGGAAACCGAACTTTCTTCTCAGAGACGATTCAACGCAGTTTAAAGCGTTTGTGCAAAAGGCACCGTTCTTCACGCTGCCGAGGAACGAAGACTTCTCCATAAATGTGGAAATGTTCAACGATACTGTCGAGGCGTTGAAACAGAAGGTGGAAGAGTTGCAAACAAAACTCAATCAATATATTGAGCAATACCCCAAACGACAAAAAGGACCTTTTCGTCTCTTTTGCCGTAGGGCAGGAAGGAAATTTAATGAAACGATGGAAAACATCTATTACAGAGTATACTTCATGTTTTGAGCTACATCGATGGTGAGAGCCATGAACAGCTTTTCCTACGGGACATGAAGCGTGCGACACGCACAGGCTATTGTAAAGGTACACAGTTTGTCATGAAGCATTTAACCCTTTTGAACCGACTTGCTTATAGCTACAATAGTAGCCATTAGTCGTGTATACTATTGGATGAAGACCTCCTCTGATCTTCAACAAATGCTGATCAAGCCGCCAAGTGTCCGTTTTGTCTCATGCGTGAAAACAGATTTCGGGCTATTTTCCAGAATTGCACACGGCCCTTGAAGGGATATTTTCATATCTCATCGGAGATGGATGCCCCCACGCTGTCTCGAACTTCTGTAACAGAACTCCCTCAAACTCCTCGCAAAAATTTTAATTCCTCCTTTCATAACCGATATGGTGAAGGCCCTTTCTTCGCCACAGGCTGCTTCATGTCTGTGACGACCACGACAGTACATCGTCCCTCTCTAAAACTAATGAGTCGATATCTTTGAGCGACACCACCCCTTAGCAGAACAGTCACCTTCCGCCGTCTAGCCAATGGTAGCAGATTCATATGACGAAAACGCACGCAATCCAGTACCGGAGGATGTCTCTTCTCTCGAGTAATCTTCCGAGAGAGCAGTGTCGTCAAACGTTTACAAAACAAACAGTCCACACATCCAAACGAATCAATGGCCATTGTTTAGCAGGACGTTATTGCGCAAACGAAACAGTCCATTATCCAAAACAAGCCGTGGCCAATATCAAATTCCTCCACCATTGCGTCACCTATATCGGGAGATTCATATTCGAACAATCTCTTCGCGGCAGCTAGCGCACACAACGCTGCAGATTGTTCCGTACATCCTCACAAATGTAAAACCGTCAACCACATCGAACAAACGCCATAATTCAGTCCACATCCGCAGAACCACATACGCCACCATTGCCAAATCCCCCATCGACACTCATTGCAGTAGAAAACCCCCTATCGGCAGCCCGACGACAACTACAAAAGGCGAAATCACAGCACAACTTCGTCCAACGCACTGATGGACACCACTGACGAACGCCAAGAAAGCGAAGCCAAACCATTGTACTAGCGAAAGATGTCCGACGATATAACCGTGTCTGATATTCACGAGGAGCTACGAAGAGCCGTCTTCGAGAGGTTTGCTCACAGCACCAGTTTTCTTGACTTGCAATCCAAGTTCAACCTTTCCGAGTGGCGGATCCGACAGGCCTACAAAACCTGGATTATGGCGTATCCGGGAGTACAACCATCTCATCATACTGAAATCGTTCTCCATTATAGAAGTGAAGGGCGGCCTCCGGCTCTGACAAACGAGGAAGAAGTCAGGATCGTGCAATCAGTGCAGTATTTCTGCAGCAACAACACACCGCTCACGAAGGTTGGCATAAGGGATCTGGTGCAAACTTTCGTGTCTTCTCTGGACATTGATCGGCAGCTTAAAATCGGTTTCAAAGACAACCGGCCTTCGTTGGGTTGGTTGGATCGCTTCATTTTAAGGCATAAGCTGCAGTATAAGTCCGTGCGCATCGTGGAAAACTCCCGTGTGGATATCACTCCGGAGAAGATCGCGAGACATTTCGCGTTGGTAGAGTCCCTGATCGATAGATTCTGCATCGTAGATCCTCGGCGTGTCTTCAATCTTGACGAATCTGGAATCTCCGTCAACAAAATCCTGGGGCGTAGCCTGCGCAAAGGTATAGGAAGCAAGAACTCTGTGTTGATTCAGAAGAGTGTCAGGGTGAAAGGTGCGAATGACCGTGTTACTGTTATGCCCATTATCTCAGCTGATGGAAAGGCTTGGAAACCAGTTGTAGTGTTTTGGGGGAAACGTGCTCATTACCGCTTTCTGAACGGAAAACTTCAGACGCTGCATGATTTCTTACCGCCGTGTTACCTCTACCAGCGTGAGATCCCAGGTGTAGACCAAGCGATTTTCTTGGACTGGGCGAAGGAATTTGTGAGGGAAACGGAGGAACTGCGCGGAAATGGTAAGTACCTTTTGGTTCTTCTGGATGGCTACGCCGGGCATCTGCAGTACAGAACACTTCAGCACCTTAGAGACAATCGCATTATTGTCGTCGCCTTGCCGTCGCATACGAGCCATATCTTACAGCCCCTGGATGTGGGCGTCTTCCGTTCCTATAAGTCATTCATACAGCGTGAGATTCATCGCTTATCTCGAACCAGGTCTGTTCTGGACGTATTTGATGTCGCTGACGCCGTTAGCACCGCGCTGTCGGAATCTCTGGTTTACGCCAACATTCGCAGCGGATTCCGTCGGACTGGAAACTGGGACTACGAGAAGGGGTATCCTTGTGTATCGGCCGTACGTGACTCCGTGTTTCTTCAGAAGGAGTGCGAAGGTGACAAACTGACGATGCTCGCCTTGGTGGATAAGTTTCTCATAAACTCGCGATCTCTAGTCAATGAGAGTGAGGTGGAAGAGTCGGGCACTGTGAAGGTCAGTACGCAATACGGTCGTCATCTCACGGCTGAGAACGTGTTAAAGGCACTGAAGCAGAGAAGTACTGGCTCGAGGTGCTTCGAAAGTGCAGCTGATCTCCGTCGTCTGGTGGAATTGGCACCGCGTCGTGAAAGTTTGTTTGAGCATCTGAGAGAGACACGTCTGGAGCGTCGCCGTGTTGCGGCGTCCCGTGTTGCGCGTGACAAGGCTGTAGAGGCAATGATGAAACTGCAAGGTGTGGATAAGGTTGTGATCGAAGATGACGTAGGCGCTACGGTGACGGAGAAGGACATTGTTTGGGATGCTTGAGATGTCTTAGGTTCAGGAGATGTGTCTCAAATATTTATGTGGTTTTAGGTGTTGTATGACGCCATAGTGTTTGAGTTATATGCGTTTATGATGATCCTTCAAGTGGTAGTCTCAAGAGCGGGCGAAGATTGCGTCTTTAGCTTTTGCACCACGCGCCCGCTCTCATTAGGAAGCTGAGAGTTCTAGCTAACAGAACTCCCTCAAACTCCTCGCAAAAATTTTAATTCCTCCTTTCATAACCGATATGGTGAAGGCCCTTTCTTCGCCACAGGCTGCTTCATGTCTGTGACGACCACGACAGTACATCGTCCCTCTCTAAAACTAATGAGTCGATATCTTTGAGCGACACCACCCCTTAGCAGAACAGTCACCTTCCGCCGTCTAGCCAATGGTAGCAGATTCATATGAAGAAAACGCACGCAATCCAGTACCGGAGGATGTCTCTTCTCTCGAGTAATCTTCCGAGAGAGCAGTGTCGTCAAACGTTTACAAAACAAACAGTCCACACATCCAAACGAATCAATGGCCATTGTTTAGCAGGACGTTATTGCGCAAACGAAACAGTCCCATTATCCAAAACAAGCCGTGGCCAATATCAAATTCCTCCACCATTGCGTCACCTATATCGGGAGATTCATATTCGAACAATCTCTTCGCGGCAGCTAGCGCACACAACGCTGCAGATTGTTCCGTACATCCTCACAAATGTAAAACCGTCAACCACATCGAACAAACGCCATAATTCAGTCCACATCCGCAGAACCACATACGCCACCATTGCCAAATCCCCCATCGACACTCATTGCAGTAGAAAACCCCCTATCGGCAGCCCGACGACAACTACAAAAGGCGAAATCACAGCACAACTTCGTCCAACGCACTGATGGACACCACTGACGAACGCCAAGAAAGCGAAGCCAAACCATTGTACTAGCGAAAGATGTCCGACGATATAACCGTGTCTGATATTCACGAGGAGCTACGAAGAGCCGTCTTCGAGAGGTTTGCTCACAGCACCAGTTTTCTTGACTTGCAATCCAAGTTCAACCTTTCCGAGTGGCGGATCCGACAGGCCTACAAAACCTGGATTATGGCGTATCCGGGAGTACAACCATCTCATCATACTGAAATCGTTCTCCATTATAGAAGTGAAGGGCGGCCTCCGGCTCTGACAAACGAGGAAGAAGTCAGGATCGTGCAATCAGTGCAGTATTTCTGCAGCAACAACACACCGCTCACGAAGGTTGGCATAAGGGATCTGGTGCAAACTTTCGTGTCTTCTCTGGACATTGATCGGCAGCTTAAAATCGGTTTCAAAGACAACCGGCCTTCGTTGGGTTGGTTGGATCGCTTCATTTTAAGGCATAAGCTGCAGTATAAGTCCGTGCGCATCGTGGAAAACTCCCGTGTGGATATCACTCCGGAGAAGATCGCGAGACATTTCGCGTTGGTAGAGTCCCTGATCGATAGATTCTGCATCGTAGATCCTCGGCGTGTCTTCAATCTTGACGAATCTGGAATCTCCGTCAACAAAATCCTGGGGCGTAGCCTGCGCAAAGGTATAGGAAGCAAGAACTCTGTGTTGATTCAGAAGAGTGTCAGGGTGAAAGGTGCGAATGACCGTGTTACTGTTATGCCCATTATCTCAGCTGATGGAAAGGCTTGGAAACCAGTTGTAGTGTTTTGGGGGAAACGTGCTCATTACCGCTTTCTGAACGGAAAACTTCAGACGCTGCATGATTTCTTACCGCCGTGTTACCTCTACCAGCGTGAGATCCCAGGTGTAGACCAAGCGATTTTCTTGGACTGGGCGAAGGAATTTGTGAGGGAAACGGAGGAACTGCGCGGAAATGGTAAGTACCTTTTGGTTCTTCTGGATGGCTACGCCGGGCATCTGCAGTACAGAACACTTCAGCACCTTAGAGACAATCGCATTATTGTCGTCGCCTTGCCGTCGCATACGAGCCATATCTTACAGCCCCTGGATGTGGGCGTCTTCCGTTCCTATAAGTCATTCATACAGCGTGAGATTCATCGCTTATCTCGAACCAGGTCTGTTCTGGACGTATTTGATGTCGCTGACGCCGTTAGCACCGCGCTGTCGGAATCTCTGGTTTACGCCAACATTCGCAGCGGATTCCGTCGGACTGGAAACTGGGACTACGAGAAGGGGTATCCTTGTGTATCGGCCGTACGTGACTCCGTGTTTCTTCAGAAGGAGTGCGAAGGTGACAAACTGACGATGCTCGCCTTGGTGGATAAGTTTCTCATAAACTCGCGATCTCTAGTCAATGAGAGTGAGGTGGAAGAGTCGGGCACTGTGAAGGTCAGTACGCAATACGGTCGTCATCTCACGGCTGAGAACGTGTTAAAGGCACTGAAGCAGAGAAGTACTGGCTCGAGGTGCTTCGAAAGTGCAGCTGATCTCCGTCGTCTGGTGGAATTGGCACCGCGTCGTGAAAGTTTGTTTGAGCATCTGAGAGAGACACGTCTGGAGCGTCGCCGTGTTGCGGCGTCCCGTGTTGCGCGTGACAAGGCTGTAGAGGCAATGATGAAACTGCAAGGTGTGGATAAGGTTGTGATCGAAGATGACGTAGGCGCTACGGTGACGGAGAAGGACATTGTTTGGGATGCTTGAGATGTCTTAGGTTCAGGAGATGTGTCTCAAATATTTATGTGGTTTTAGGTGTTGTATGACGCCATAGTGTTTGAGTTATATGCGTTTATGATGATCCTTCAAGTGGTAGTCTCAAGAGCGGGCGAAGATTGCGTCTTTAGCTTTTGCACCACGCGCCCGCTCTCATTAGGAAGCTGAGAGTTCTAGCTAACAGAACTCCCTCAAACTCCTCGCAAAAATTTTAATTCCTCCTTTCATAACCGATATGGTGAAGGCCCTTTCTTCGCCACAGGCTGCTTCATGTCTGTGACGACCACGACAGTACATCGTCCCTCTCTAAAACTAATGAGTCGATATCTTTGAGCGACACCACCCCTTAGCAGAACAGTCACCTTCCGCCGTCTAGCCAATGGTAGCAGATTCATATGACGAAAACGCACGCAATCCAGTACCGGAGGATGTCTCTTCTCTCGAGTAATCTTCCGAGAGAGCAGTGTCGTCAAACGTTTACAAAACAAACAGTCCACACATCCAAACGAATCAATGGCCATTGTTTAGCAGGACGTTATTGCGCAAACGAAACAGTCCCATTATCCAAAACAAGCCGTGGCCAATATCAAATTCCTCCACCATTGCGTCACCTATATCGGGAGATTCATATTCGAACAATCTCTTCGCGGCAGCTAGCGCACACAACGCTGCAGATTGTTCCGTACATCCTCACAAATGTAAAACCGTCAACCACATCGAACAAACGCCATAATTCAGTCCACATCCGCAGAACCACATACGCCACCATTGCCAAATCCCCCATCGACACTCATTGCAGTAGAAAACCCCCTATCGGCAGCCCGACGACAACTACAAAAGGCGAAATCACAGCACAACTTCGTCCAACGCACTGATGGACACCACTGACGAACGCCAAGAAAGCGAAGCCAAACCATTGTACTAGCGAAAGATGTCCGACGATATAACCGTGTCTGATATTCACGAGGAGCTACGAAGAGCCGTCTTCGAGAGGTTTGCTCACAGCACCAGTTTTCTTGACTTGCAATCCAAGTTCAACCTTTCCGAGTGGCGGATCCGACAGGCCTACAAAACCTGGATTATGGCGTATCCGGGAGTACAACCATCTCATCATACTGAAATCGTTCTCCATTATAGAAGTGAAGGGCGGCCTCCGGCTCTGACAAACGAGGAAGAAGTCAGGATCGTGCAATCAGTGCAGTATTTCTGCAGCAACAACACACCGCTCACGAAGGTTGGCATAAGGGATCTGGTGCAAACTTTCGTGTCTTCTCTGGACATTGATCGGCAGCTTAAAATCGGTTTCAAAGACAACCGGCCTTCGTTGGGTTGGTTGGATCGCTTCATTTTAAGGCATAAGCTGCAGTATAAGTCCGTGCGCATCGTGGAAAACTCCCGTGTGGATATCACTCCGGAGAAGATCGCGAGACATTTCGCGTTGGTAGAGTCCCTGATCGATAGATTCTGCATCGTAGATCCTCGGCGTGTCTTCAATCTTGACGAATCTGGAATCTCCGTCAACAAAATCCTGGGGCGTAGCCTGCGCAAAGGTATAGGAAGCAAGAACTCTGTGTTGATTCAGAAGAGTGTCAGGGTGAAAGGTGCGAATGACCGTGTTACTGTTATGCCCATTATCTCAGCTGATGGAAAGGCTTGGAAACCAGTTGTAGTGTTTTGGGGGAAACGTGCTCATTACCGCTTTCTGAACGGAAAACTTCAGACGCTGCATGATTTCTTACCGCCGTGTTACCTCTACCAGCGTGAGATCCCAGGTGTAGACCAAGCGATTTTCTTGGACTGGGCGAAGGAATTTGTGAGGGAAACGGAGGAACTGCGCGGAAATGGTAAGTACCTTTTGGTTCTTCTGGATGGCTACGCCGGGCATCTGCAGTACAGAACACTTCAGCACCTTAGAGACAATCGCATTATTGTCGTCGCCTTGCCGTCGCATACGAGCCATATCTTACAGCCCCTGGATGTGGGCGTCTTCCGTTCCTATAAGTCATTCATACAGCGTGAGATTCATCGCTTATCTCGAACCAGGTCTGTTCTGGACGTATTTGATGTCGCTGACGCCGTTAGCACCGCGCTGTCGGAATCTCTGGTTTACGCCAACATTCGCAGCGGATTCCGTCGGACTGGAAACTGGGACTACGAGAAGGGGTATCCTTGTGTATCGGCCGTACGTGACTCCGTGTTTCTTCAGAAGGAGTGCGAAGGTGACAAACTGACGATGCTCGCCTTGGTGGATAAGTTTCTCATAAACTCGCGATCTCTAGTCAATGAGAGTGAGGTGGAAGAGTCGGGCACTGTGAAGGTCAGTACGCAATACGGTCGTCATCTCACGGCTGAGAACGTGTTAAAGGCACTGAAGCAGAGAAGTACTGGCTCGAGGTGCTTCGAAAGTGCAGCTGATCTCCGTCGTCTGGTGGAATTGGCACCGCGTCGTGAAAGTTTGTTTGAGCATCTGAGAGAGACACGTCTGGAGCGTCGCCGTGTTGCGGCGTCCCGTGTTGCGCGTGACAAGGCTGTAGAGGCAATGATGAAACTGCAAGGTGTGGATAAGGTTGTGATCGAAGATGACGTAGGCGCTACGGTGACGGAGAAGGACATTGTTTGGGATGCTTGAGATGTCTTAGGTTCAGGAGATGTGTCTCAAATATTTATGTGGTTTTAGGTGTTGTATGACGCCATAGTGTTTGAGTTATATGCGTTTATGATGATCCTTCAAGTGGTAGTCTCAAGAGCGGGCGAAGATTGCGTCTTTAGCTTTTGCACCACGCGCCCGCTCTCATTAGGAAGCTGAGAGTTCTAGCTAACAGAACTCCCTCAAACTCCTCGCAAAAATTTTAATTCCTCCTTTCATAACCGATATGGTGAAGGCCCTTTCTTCGCCACAGGCTGCTTCATGTCTGTGACGACCACGACAGTACATCGTCCTTCTCTAAAACTAATGAGTCGATATCTTTGAGCGACACCACCCCTTAGCAGAACAGTCACCTTCCGCCGTCTAGCCAATGGTAGCAGATTCATATGACGAAAACGCACGCAATCCAGTACCGGAGGATGTCTCTTCTCTCGAGTAATCTTCCGAGAGAGCAGTGTCGTCAAACGTTTACAAAACAAACAGTCCACACATCCAAACGAATCAATGGCCATTGTTTAGCAGGACGTTATTGCGCAAACGAAACAGTCCCATTATCCAAAACAAGCCGTGGCCAATATCAAATTCCTCCACCATTGCGTCACCTATATCGGGAGATTCATATTCGAACAATCTCTTCGCGGCAGCTAGCGCACACAACGCTGCAGATTGTTCCGTACATCCTCACAAATGTAAAACCGTCAACCACATCGAACAAACGCCATAATTCAGTCCACATCCGCAGAACCACATACGCCACCATTGCCAAATCCCCCATCGACACTCATTGCAGTAGAAAACCCCCTATCGGCAGCCCGACGACAACTACAAAAGGCGAAATCACAGCACAACTTCGTCCAACGCACTGATGGACACCACTGACGAACGCCAAGAAAGCGAAGCCAAACCATTGTACTAGCGAAAGATGTCCGACGATATAACCGTGTCTGATATTCACGAGGAGCTACGAAGAGCCGTCTTCGAGAGGTTTGCTCACAGCACCAGTTTTCTTGACTTGCAATCCAAGTTCAACCTTTCCGAGTGGCGGATCCGACAGGCCTACAAAACCTGGATTATGGCGTATCCGGGAGTACAACCATCTCATCATACTGAAATCGTTCTCCATTATAGAAGTGAAGGGCGGCCTCCGGCTCTGACAAACGAGGAAGAAGTCAGGATCGTGCAATCAGTGCAGTATTTCTGCAGCAACAACACACCGCTCACGAAGGTTGGCATAAGGGATCTGGTGCAAACTTTCGTGTCTTCTCTGGACATTGATCGGCAGCTTAAAATCGGTTTCAAAGACAACCGGCCTTCGTTGGGTTGGTTGGATCGCTTCATTTTAAGGCATAAGCTGCAGTATAAGTCCGTGCGCATCGTGGAAAACTCCCGTGTGGATATCACTCCGGAGAAGATCGCGAGACATTTCGCGTTGGTAGAGTCCCTGATCGATAGATTCTGCATCGTAGATCCTCGGCGTGTCTTCAATCTTGACGAATCTGGAATCTCCGTCAACAAAATCCTGGGGCGTAGCCTGCGCAAAGGTATAGGAAGCAAGAACTCTGTGTTGATTCAGAAGAGTGTCAGGGTGAAAGGTGCGAATGACCGTGTTACTGTTATGCCCATTATCTCAGCTGATGGAAAGGCTTGGAAACCAGTTGTAGTGTTTTGGGGGAAACGTGCTCATTACCGCTTTCTGAACGGAAAACTTCAGACGCTGCATGATTTCTTACCGCCGTGTTACCTCTACCAGCGTGAGATCCCAGGTGTAGACCAAGCGATTTTCTTGGACTGGGCGAAGGAATTTGTGAGGGAAACGGAGGAACTGCGCGGAAATGGTAAGTACCTTTTGGTTCTTCTGGATGGCTACGCCGGGCATCTGCAGTACAGAACACTTCAGCACCTTAGAGACAATCGCATTATTGTCGTCGCCTTGCCGTCGCATACGAGCCATATCTTACAGCCCCTGGATGTGGGCGTCTTCCGTTCCTATAAGTCATTCATACAGCGTGAGATTCATCGCTTATCTCGAACCAGGTCTGTTCTGGACGTATTTGATGTCGCTGACGCCGTTAGCACCGCGCTGTCGGAATCTCTGGTTTACGCCAACATTCGCAGCGGATTCCGTCGGACTGGAAACTGGGACTACGAGAAGGGGTATCCTTGTGTATCGGCCGTACGTGACTCCGTGTTTCTTCAGAAGGAGTGCGAAGGTGACAAACTGACGATGCTCGCCTTGGTGGATAAGTTTCTCATAAACTCGCGATCTCTAGTCAATGAGAGTGAGGTGGAAGAGTCGGGCACTGTGAAGGTCAGTACGCAATACGGTCGTCATCTCACGGCTGAGAACGTGTTAAAGGCACTGAAGCAGAGAAGTACTGGCTCGAGGTGCTTCGAAAGTGCAGCTGATCTCCGTCGTCTGGTGGAATTGGCACCGCGTCGTGAAAGTTTGTTTGAGCATCTGAGAGAGACACGTCTGGAGCGTCGCCGTGTTGCGGCGTCCCGTGTTGCGCGTGACAAGGCTGTAGAGGCAATGATGAAACTGCAAGGTGTGGATAAGGTTGTGATCGAAGATGACGTAGGCGCTACGGTGACGGAGAAGGACATTGTTTGGGATGCTTGAGATGTCTTAGGTTCAGGAGATGTGTCTCAAATATTTATGTGGTTTTAGGTGTTGTATGACGCCATAGTGTTTGAGTTATATGCGTTTATGATGATCCTTCAAGTGGTAGTCTCAAGAGCGGGCGAAGATTGCGTCTTTAGCTTTTGCACCACGCGCCCGCTCTCATTAGGAAGCTGAGAGTTCTAGCTAACAGAACTCCCTCAAACTCCTCGCAAAAATTTTAATTCCTCCTTTCATAACCGATATGGTGAAGGCCCTTTCTTCGCCACAGGCTGCTTCATGTCTGTGACGACCACGACAGTACATCGTCCTTCTCTAAAACTAATGAGTCGATATCTTTGAGCGACACCACCCCTTAGCAGAACAGTCACCTTCCGCCGTCTAGCCAATGGTAGCAGATTCATATGACGAAAACGCACGCAATCCAGTACCGGAGGATGTCTCTTCTCTCGAGTAATCTTCCGAGAGAGCAGTGTCGTCAAACGTTTACAAAACAAACAGTCCACACATCCAAACGAATCAATGGCCATTGTTTAGCAGGACGTTATTGCGCAAACGAAACAGTCCCATTATCCAAAACAAGCCGTGGCCAATATCAAATTCCTCCACCATTGCGTCACCTATATCGGGAGATTCATATTCGAACAATCTCTTCGCGGCAGCTAGCGCACACAACGCTGCAGATTGTTCCGTACATCCTCACAAATGTAAAACCGTCAACCACATCGAACAAACGCCATAATTCAGTCCACATCCGCAGAACCACATACGCCACCATTGCCAAATCCCCCATCGACACTCATTGCAGTAGAAAACCCCCTATCGGCAGCCCGACGACAACTACAAAAGGCGAAATCACAGCACAACTTCGTCCAACGCACTGATGGACACCACTGACGAACGCCAAGAAAGCGAAGCCAAACCATTGTACTAGCGAAAGATGTCCGACGATATAACCGTGTCTGATATTCACGAGGAGCTACGAAGAGCCGTCTTCGAGAGGTTTGCTCACAGCACCAGTTTTCTTGACTTGCAATCCAAGTTCAACCTTTCCGAGTGGCGGATCCGACAGGCCTACAAAACCTGGATTATGGCGTATCCGGGAGTACAACCATCTCATCATACTGAAATCGTTCTCCATTATAGAAGTGAAGGGCGGCCTCCGGCTCTGACAAACGAGGAAGAAGTCAGGATCGTGCAATCAGTGCAGTATTTCTGCAGCAACAACACACCGCTCACGAAGGTTGGCATAAGGGATCTGGTGCAAACTTTCGTGTCTTCTCTGGACATTGATCGGCAGCTTAAAATCGGTTTCAAAGACAACCGGCCTTCGTTGGGTTGGTTGGATCGCTTCATTTTAAGGGCATAAGCTGCAGTATAAGTCCGTGCGCATCGTGGAAAACTCCCGTGTGGATATCACTCCGGAGAAGATCGCGAGACATTTCGCGTTGGTAGAGTCCCTGATCGATAGATTCTGCATCGTAGATCCTCGGCGTGTCTTCAATCTTGACGAATCTGGAATCTCCGTCAACAAAATCCTGGGGCGTAGCCTGCGCAAAGGTATAGGAAGCAAGAACTCTGTGTTGATTCAGAAGAGTGTCAGGGTGAAAGGTGCGAATGTCCGTGTTACTGTTATGCCCATTATCTCAGCTGATGAGAAAGGCTTGGAAACCAGTTGTAGTGTTTTGGGGGAAACGTGCTCATTACCGCTTTCTGAACGGAAAACTTCAGACGCTGCATGATTTCTTACCGCCGTGTTACCTCTACCAGCGTGAGATCCCAGGTGTAGACCAAGCGATTTTCTTGGACTGGGCGAAGGAATTTGTGAGGGAAACGGAGGAACTGCGCGGAAATGGTAAGTACCTTTTGGTTCTTCTGGATGGCTACGCCGGGCATCTGCAGTACAGAACACTTCAGCACCTTAGAGACAATCGCATTATTGTCGTCGCCTTGCCGTCGCATACGAGCCATATCTTACAGCCCCTGGATGTGGGCGTCTTCCGTTCCTATAAGTCATTCATACAGCGTGAGATTCATCGCTTATCTCGAACCAGGTCTGTTCTGGACGTATTTGATGTCGCTGACGCCGTTAGCACCGCGCTGTCGGAATCTCTGGTTTACGCCAACATTCGCAGCGGATTCCGTCGGACTGGAAACTGGGACTACGAGAAGGGGTATCCTTGTGTATCGGCCGTACGTGACTCCGTGTTTCTTCAGAAGGAGTGCGAAGGTGACAAACTGACGATGCTCGCCTTGGTGGATAAGTTTCTCATAAACTCGCGATCTCTAGTCAATGAGAGTGAGGTGGAAGAGTCGGGCACTGTGAAGGTCAGTACGCAATACGGTCGTCATCTCACGGCTGAGAACGTGTTAAAGGCACTGAAGCAGAGAAGTACTGGCTCGAGGTGCTTCGAAAGTGCAGCTGATCTCCGTCGTCTGGTGGAATTGGCACCGCGTCGTGAAAGTTTGTTTGAGCATCTGAGAGAGACACGTCTGGAGCGTCGCCGTGTTGCGGCGTCCCGTGTTGCGCGTGACAAGGCTGTAGAGGCAATGATGAAACTGCAAGGTGTGGATAAGGTTGTGATCGAAGATGACGTAGGCGCTACGGTGACGGAGAAGGACATTGTTTGGGATGCTTGAGATGTCTTAGGTTCAGGAGATGTGTCTCAAATATTTATGTGGTTTTAGGTGTTGTATGACGCCATAGTGTTTGAGTTATATGCGTTTATGATGATCCTTCAAGTGGTAGTCTCAAGAGCGGGCGAAGATTGCGTCTTTAGCTTTTGCACCACGCGCCCGCTCTCATTAGGAAGCTGAGAGTTCTAGCTAACAGAACTCCCTCAAACTCCTCGCAAAAATTTTAATTCCTCCTTTCATAACCGATATGGTGAAGGCCCTTTCTTCGCCACAGGCTGCTTCATGTCTGTGACGACCACGACAGTACATCGTCCTTCTCTAAAACTAATGAGTCGATATCTTTGAGCGACACCACCCCTTAGCAGAACAGTCACCTTCCGCCGTCTAGCCAATGGTAGCAGATTCATATGACGAAAACGCACGCAATCCAGTACCGGAGGATGTCTCTTCTCTCGAGTAATCTTCCGAGAGAGCAGTGTCGTCAAACGTTTACAAAACAAACAGTCCACACATCCAAACGAATCAATGGCCATTGTTTAGCAGGACGTTATTGCGCAAACGAAACAGTCCCATTATCCAAAACAAGCCGTGGCCAATATCAAATTCCTCCACCATTGCGTCACCTATATCGGGAGATTCATATTCGAACAATCTCTTCGCGGCAGCTAGCGCACACAACGCTGCAGATTGTTCCGTACATCCTCACAAATGTAAAACCGTCAACCACATCGAACAAACGCCATAATTCAGTCCACATCCGCAGAACCACATACGCCACCATTGCCAAATCCCCCATCGACACTCATTGCAGTAGAAAACCCCCTATCGGCAGCCCGACGACAACTACAAAAGGCGAAATCACAGCACAACTTCGTCCAACGCACTGATGGACACCACTGACGAACGCCAAGAAAGCGAAGCCAAACCATTGTACTAGCGAAAGATGTCCGACGATATAACCGTGTCTGATATTCACGAGGAGCTACGAAGAGCCGTCTTCGAGAGGTTTGCTCACAGCACCAGTTTTCTTGACTTGCAATCCAAGTTCAACCTTTCCGAGTGGCGGATCCGACAGGCCTACAAAACCTGGATTATGGCGTATCCGGGAGTACAACCATCTCATCATACTGAAATCGTTCTCCATTATAGAAGTGAAGGGCGGCCTCCGGCTCTGACAAACGAGGAAGAAGTCAGGATCGTGCAATCAGTGCAGTATTTCTGCAGCAACAACACACCGCTCACGAAGGTTGGCATAAGGGATCTGGTGCAAACTTTCGTGTCTTCTCTGGACATTGATCGGCAGCTTAAAATCGGTTTCAAAGACAACCGGCCTTCGTTGGGTTGGTTGGATCGCTTCATTTTAAGGCATAAGCTGCAGTATAAGTCCGTGCGCATCGTGGAAAACTCCCGTGTGGATATCACTCCGGAGAAGATCGCGAGACATTTCGCGTTGGTAGAGTCCCTGATCGATAGATTCTGCATCGTAGATCCTCGGCGTGTCTTCAATCTTGACGAATCTGGAATCTCCGTCAACAAAATCCTGGGGCGTAGCCTGCGCAAAGGTATAGGAAGCAAGAACTCTGTGTTGATTCAGAAGAGTGTCAGGGTAGAAAGGTGCGAATGACCGTGTTACTGTTATGCCCATTATCTCAGCTGATGGAAAGGCTTGGAAACCAGTTGTAGTGTTTTGGGGGGAAACGTGCTCATTACCGCTTTCTGAACGGAAAACTTCAGACGCTGCATGATTTCTTACCGCCGTGTTACCTCTACCAGCGTGAGATCCCAGGTGTAGACCAAAGCGATTTTCTTGGACTGGGGCGAAGGAATTTGTGAGGGAAACGGAGGAACTGCGCGGAAATGGTAAGTACCTTTTGGTTCTTCTGGATGGCTACGCCGGGCATCTGCAGTACAGAACACTTCAGCACCTTAGAGACAATCGCATTATTGTCGTCGCCTTGCCGTCGCATACGAGCCATATCTTACAGCCCCTGGATGTGGGCGTCTTCCGTTCCTATAAGTCATTCATACAGCGTGAGATTCATCGCTTATCTCGAACCAGGTCTGTTCTGGACGTATTTGATGTCGCTGACGCCGTTAGCACCGCGCTGTCGGAATCTCTGGTTTACGCCAACATTCGCAGCGGATTCCGTCGGACTGGAAACTGGGACTACGAGAAGGGGTATCCTTGTGTATCGGCCGTACGTGACTCCGTGTTTCTTCAGAAGGAGTGCGAAGGTGACAAACTGACGATGCTCGCCTTGGTGGATAAGTTTCTCATAAACTCGCGATCTCTAGTCAATGAGAGTGAGGTGGAAGAGTCGGGCACTGTGAAGGTCAGTACGCAATACGGTCGTCATCTCACGGCTGAGAACGTGTTAAAGGCACTGAAGCAGAGAAGTACTGGCTCGAGGTGCTTCGAAAGTGCAGCTGATCTCCGTCGTCTGGTGGAATTGGCACCGCGTCGTGAAAGTTTGTTTGAGCATCTGAGAGAGACACGTCCTGGAGCGTCGCCGTGTTGCGGCGTCCCGTGTTGCGCGTGACAAGGCTGTAGAGGGCAATGATGAAACTGCAAGGTGTGGATAAGGTTGTGATCGAAGATGACGTAGGCGCTACGGTGACGGAGAAGGACATTGTTTGGGATGCTTGAGATGTCTTAGGTTCAGGAGATGTGTCTCAAATATTTATGTGGTTTTAGGTGTTGTATGACGCCATAGTGTTTGAGTTATATGCGTTTATGATGATCCTTCAAGTGGTAGTCTCAAGAGCGGGCGAAGATTGCGTCTTTAGCTTTTGCACCACGCGCCCGCTCTCATTAGGAAGCTGAGAGTTCTAGCTAACAGAACTCCCTCAAACTACCTCGCAAAAATTTTAATTCCTCCTTTCATAACCGATATGGTGAAGGCCCTTTCTTCGCCACAGGCTGCTTCATGTCTGTGACGACCACGACAGTACATCGTCCTTCTCTAAAACTAATGAGTCGATATCTTTGAGCGACACCACCCCTTAGCAGAACAGTCACCTTCCGCCGTCTAGCCAATGGTAGCAGATTCATATGACGAAAACGCACGCAATCCAGTACCGGAGGATGTCTCTTCTCTCGAGTAATCTTCCGAGAGAGCAGTGTCGTCAAACGTTTACAAAACAAAACAGTCCACACATCCCAAACGAATCAATGGCCATTGTTTAGCAGGACGTTATTGCGCAAACGAAACAGTCCCATTATCCAAAACAAGCCGTGGCCAATATCAAATTCCTCCACCATTGCGTCACCTATATCGGGAGATTCATATTCGAACAATCTCTTCGCGGCAGCTAGCGCACACAACGCTGCAGATTGTTCCGTACATCCTCACAAATGTAAAACCGTCAACCACATCGAACAAACGCCATAATTCAGTCCACATCCGCAGAACCACATACGCCACCATTGCCAAATCCCCCATCGACACTCATTGCAGTAGAAAACCCCCTATCGGCAGCCCGACGACAACTACAAAAGGCGAAATCACAGCACAAACTTCGTCCAACGCACTGATGGACACCACTGACGAACGCCAAGAAAGCGAAGCCAAACCATTGTACTAGCGAAAGATGTCCGACGATATAACCGTGTCTGATATTCACGAGGAGCTACGAAGAGCCGTCTTCGAGAGGTTTGCTCACAGCACCAGTTTTCTTGACTTGCAATCCAAGTTCAACCTTTCCGAGTGGCGGATCCGACAGGCCTACAAAACCTGGATTATGGCGTATCCGGGAGTACAACCATCTCATCATACTGAAATCGTTCTCCATTATAGAAGTGAAGGGCGGCCTCCGGCTCTGACAAACGAGGAAGAAGTCAGGATCGTGCAATCAGTGCAGTATTTCTGCAGCAACAACACACCGCTCACGAAGGTTGGCATAAGGGATCTGGTGCAAACTTTCGTGTCTTCTCTGGACATTGATCGGCAGCTTAAAATCGGTTTCAAAGACAACCGGCCTTCGTTGGGTTGGTTGGATCGCTTCATTTTAAGGCATAAGCTGCAGTATAAGTCCGTGCGCATCGTGGAAAACTCCCGTGTGGATATCACTCCGGAGAAGATCGCGAGACATTTCGCGTTGGTAGAGTCCCTGATCGATAGATTCTGCATCGTAGATCCTCGGCGTGTCTTCAATCTTGACGAATCTGGAATCTCCGTCAACAAAATCCTGGGGCGTAGCCTGCGCAAAGGTATAGGAAGCAAGAAACTCTGTGTTGATTCAGAAGAGTGTCAGGGTGAAAGGTGCGAATGACCGTGTTACTGTTATGCCCATTATCTCAGCTGATGGAAAGGCTTGGAAACCAGTTGTAGTGTTTTGGGGGGAAACGTGCTCATTACCGCTTTCTGAACGGAAAACTTCAGACGCTGCTATGATTTCTTACCGCCGTGTTACCTCTACCAGCGTGAGATCCCAGGTGTAGACCAAGCGATTTTCTTGGACTGGGCGAAGGAATTTGTGAGGGAAACGGAGGATCTGCGCGGAAATGGTAAGTACCTTTTGGTTCTTCTGGATGGCTACGCCGGGCATCTGCAGTACAGAACACTTCAGCACCTTAGAGACAATCGCATTATTGTCGTCGCCTTGCCGTCGCATACGAGCCATATCTTACAGCCCCTGGATGTGGGCGTCTTCCGTTCCTATAAGTAATTTCAATACAGCGTGAGATTCATCGCTTATCTCGAACCAGGTCTGTTCTGGACGTATTTGATGTCGCTGACGCCGTTAGCACCGCGCTGTCGGAATCTCTGGTTTACGCCAACATTCGCAGCGGATTCCGTCGGACTGGAAACTGGGACTACGAGAAGGGGTATCCTTGTGTATCGGCCGTACGTGACTCCGTGTTTCTTCAGAAGGAGTGCGAAGGTGACAAACTGACGATGCTCGCCTTGGTGGATAAGTTTCTCATAAACTCGCGATCTCTAGTCAATGAGAGTGAGGTGGAAGAGTCGGGCACTGTGAAGGTCAGTACGCAATACGGTCGTCATCTCACGGCTGAGAACGTGTTAAAGGCACTGAAGCAGAGAAGTACTGGCTCGAGGTGCTTCGAAAGTGCAGCTGATCTCCGTCGTCTGGTGGAATTGGCACCGCGTCGTGAAAGTTTGTTTGAGCATCTGAGAGAGACACGTCTGGAGCGTCGCCGTGTTGCGGCGTCCCGTGTTGCGCGTGACAAGGCTGTAGAGGCAATGATGAAACTGCAAGGTGTTGGATAAGGTTGTGATCGAAGATGACGTAGGCCGCTACGGTGACGGAGAAGGACATTGTTTGGGATGCTTGAGATGTCTTAGGTTCAGGAGATGTGTCTCAAATATTTATGTGGTTTTAGGTGTTGTATTGACGCCATAGTGTTTGAGTTATATGCGTTTATGATGATCCTTCAAGTGGTAGTCTCAAGAGCGGGCGAAGATTGCGTCTTTAGCTTTTGCACCACGCGCCCGCTCTCATTAGGAAGCTGAGAGTTCTAGCTAACAGAACTCCCTCAAACTCCTCGCAAAAATTTTAATTCCTCCTTTCATAACCGATATGGTGAAGGCCCTTTCTTCGCCACAGGCTGCTTCATGTCTGTGACGACCACGACAGTACATCGTCCTTCTCTAAAACTAATGAGTCGATATCTTTGAGCGACACCACCCCTTAGCAGAACAGTCACCTTCCGCCGTCTAGCCAATGGTAGCAGATTCATATGACGAAAACGCACGCAATCCAGTACCGGAGGATGTCTCTTCTCTCGAGTAATCTTCCGAGAGAGCAGTGTCGTCAAACGTTTACAAAACAAACAGTCCACACATCCAAACGAATCAATGGCCATTGTTTAGCAGGACGTTATTGCGCAAACGAAACAGTCCCATTATCCAAAACAAGCCGTGGCCAATATCAAATTCCTCCACCATTGCGTCACCTATATCGGGAGATTCATATTCGAACAATCTCTTCGCGGCAGCTAGCGCACACAACGCTGCAGATTGTTCCGTACATCCTCACAAATGTAAAACCGTCAACCACATCGAACAAACGCCATAATTCAGTCCACATCCGCAGAACCACATACGCCACCATTGCCAAATCCCCCATCGACACTCATTGCAGTAGAAAACCCCCTATCGGCAGCCCGACGACAACTACAAAAGGCGAAATCACAGCACAACTTCGTCCAACGCACTGATGGACACCACTGACGAACGCCAAGAAAGCGAAGCCAAACCATTGTACTAGCGAAAGATGTCCGACGATATAACCGTGTCTGATATTCACGAGGAGCTACGAAGAGCCGTCTTCGAGAGGTTTGCTCACAGCACCAGTTTTCTTGACTTGCAATCCAAGTTCAACCTTTCCGAGTGGCGGATCCGACAGGCCTACAAAACCTGGATTATGGCGTATCCGGGAGTACAACCATCTCATCATACTGAAATCGTTCTCCATTATAGAAGTGAAGGGCGGCCTCCGGCTCTGACAAACGAGGAAGAAGTCAGGATCGTGCAATCAGTGCAGTATTTCTGCAGCAACAACACACCGCTCACGAAGGTTGGCATAAGGGATCTGGTGCAAACTTTCGTGTCTTCTCTGGACATTGATCGGCAGCTTAAAATCGGTTTCAAAGACAACCGGCCTTCGTTGGGTTGGTTGGATCGCTTCATTTTAAGGCATAAGCTGCAGTATAAGTCCGTGCGCATCGTGGAAAACTCCCGTGTGGATATCACTCCGGAGAAGATCGCGAGACATTTCGCGTTGGTAGAGTCCCTGATCGATAGATTCTGCATCGTAGATCCTCGGCGTGTCTTCAATCTTGACGAATCTGGAATCTCCGTCAACAAAATCCTGGGGCGTAGCCTGCGCAAAGGTATAGGAAGCAAGAACTCTGTGTTGATTCAGAAGAGTGTCAGGGTGAAAGGTGCGAATGACCGTGTTACTGTTATGCCCATTATCTCAGCTGATGGAAAGGCTTGGAAACCAGTTGTAGTGTTTTGGGGGAAACGTGCTCATTACCGCTTTCTGAACGGAAAACTTCAGACGCTGCATGATTTCTTACCGCCGTGTTACCTCTACCAGCGTGAGATCCCAGGTGTAGACCAAGCGATTTTCTTGGACTGGGCGAAGGAATTTGTGAGGGAAACGGAGGAACTGCGCGGAAATGGTAAGTACCTTTTGGTTCTTCTGGATGGCTACGCCGGGCATCTGCAGTACAGAACACTTCAGCACCTTAGAGACAATCGCATTATTGTCGTCGCCTTGCCGTCGCATACGAGCCATATCTTACAGCCCCTGGATGTGGGCGTCTTCCGTTCCTATAAGTCATTCATACAGCGTGAGATTCATCGCTTATCTCGAACCAGGTCTGTTCTGGACGTATTTGATGTCGCTGACGCCGTTAGCACCGCGCTGTCGGAATCTCTGGTTTACGCCAACATTCGCAGCGGATTCCGTCGGACTGGAAACTGGGACTACGAGAAGGGGTATCCTTGTGTATCGGCCGTACGTGACTCCGTGTTTCTTCAGAAGGAGTGCGAAGGTGACAAACTGACGATGCTCGCCTTGGTGGATAAGTTTCTCATAAACTCGCGATCTCTAGTCAATGAGAGTGAGGTGGAAGAGTCGGGCACTGTGAAGGTCAGTACGCAATACGGTCGTCATCTCACGGCTGAGAACGTGTTAAAGGCACTGAAGCAGAGAAGTACTGGCTCGAGGTGCTTCGAAAGTGCAGCTGATCTCCGTCGTCTGGTGGAATTGGCACCGCGTCGTGAAAGTTTGTTTGAGCATCTGAGAGAGACACGTCTGGAGCGTCGCCGTGTTGCGGCGTCCCGTGTTGCGCGTGACAAGGCTGTAGAGGCAATGATGAAACTGCAAGGTGTGGATAAGGTTGTGATCGAAGATGACGTAGGCGCTACGGTGACGGAGAAGGACATTGTTTGGGATGCTTGAGATGTCTTAGGTTCAGGAGATGTGTCTCAAATATTTATGTGGTTTTAGGTGTTGTATGACGCCATAGTGTTTGAGTTATATGCGTTTATGATGATGCTTCAAGTGGTAGTCTCAAGAGCGGGCGAAGATTGCGTCTTTAGCTTTTGCACCACGCGCCCGCTCTCATTAGGAAGCTGAGAGTTCTAGCTAACAGAACTCCCTCAAACTCCTCGCAAAAATTTTAATTCCTCCTTTCATAACCGATATGGTGAAGGCCCTTTCTTCGCCACAGGCTGCTTCATGTCTGTGACGACCACGACAGTACATCGTCCCTCTCTAAAACTAATGAGTCGATATCTTTGAGCGACACCACCCCTTAGCAGAACAGTCACCTTCCGCCGTCTAGCCAATGGTAGCAGATTCATATGACGAAAACGCACGCAATCCAGTACCGGAGGATGTCTCTTCTCTCGAGTAATCTTCCGAGAGAGCAGTGTCGTCAAACGTTTACAAAACAAACAGTCCACACATCCAAACGAATCAATGGCCATTGTTTAGCAGGACGTTATTGCGCAAACGAAACAGTCCCATTATCCAAAACAAGCCGTGGCCAATATCAAATTCCTCCACCATTGCGTCACCTATATCGGGAGATTCATATTCGAACAATCTCTTCGCGGCAGCTAGCGCACACAACGCTGCAGATTGTTCCGTACATCCTCACAAATGTAAAACCGTCAACCACATCGAACAAACGCCATAATTCAGTCCACATCCGCAGAACCACATACGCCACCATTGCCAAATCCCCCATCGACACTCATTGCAGTAGAAAACCCCCTATCGGCAGCCCGACGACAACTACAAAAGGCGAAATCACAGCACAACTTCGTCCAACGCACTGATGGACACCACTGACGAACGCCAAGAAAGCGAAGCCAAACCATTGTACTAGCGAAAGATGTCCGACGATATAACCGTGTCTGATATTCACGAGGAGCTACGAAGAGCCGTCTTCGAGAGGTTTGCTCACAGCACCAGTTTTCTTGACTTGCAATCCAAGTTCAACCTTTCCGAGTGGCGGATCCGACAGGCCTACAAAACCTGGATTATGGCGTATCCGGGAGTACAACCATCTCATCATACTGAAATCGTTCTCCATTATAGAAGTGAAGAGCGGCCTCCGGCTCTGACAAACGAGGAAGAAGTCAGGATCGTGCAATCAGTGCAGTATTTCTGCAGCAACAACACACCGCTCACGAAGGTTGGCATAAGGGATCTGGTGCAAACTTTCGTGTCTTCTCTGGACATTGATCGGCAGCTTAAAATCGGTTTCAAAGACAACCGGCCTTCGTTGGGTTGGTTGGATCGCTTCATTTTAAGGCATAAGCTGCAGTATAAGTCCGTGCGCATCGTGGAAAACTCCCGTGTGGATATCACTCCGGAGAAGATCGCGAGACATTTCGCGTTGGTAGAGTCCCTGATCGATAGATTCTGCATCGTAGATCCTCGGCGTGTCTTCAATCTTGACGAATCTGGAATCTCCGTCAACAAAATCCTGGGGCGTAGCCTGCGCAAAGGTATAGGAAGCAAGAACTCTGTGTTGATTCAGAAGAGTGTCAGGGTGAAAGGTGCGAATGACCGTGTTACTGTTATGCCCATTATCTCAGCTGATGGAAAGGCTTGGAAACCAGTTGTAGTGTTTTGGGGGAAACGTGCTCATTACCGCTTTCTGAACGGAAAACTTCAGACGCTGCATGATTTCTTACCGCCGTGTTACCTCTACCAGCGTGAGATCCCAGGTGTAGACCAAGCGATTTTCTTGGACTGGGCGAAGGAATTTGTGAGGGAAACGGAGGAACTGCGCGGAAATGGTAAGTACCTTTTGGTTCTTCTGGATGGCTACGCCGGGCATCTGCAGTACAGAACACTTCAGCACCTTAGAGACAATCGCATTATTGTCGTCGCCTTGCCGTCGCATACGAGCCATATCTTACAGCCCCTGGATGTGGGCGTCTTCCGTTCCTATAAGTCATTCATACAGCGTGAGATTCATCGCTTATCTCGAACCAGGTCTGTTCTGGACGTATTTGATGTCGCTGACGCCGTTAGCACCGCGCTGTCGGAATCTCTGGTTTACGCCAACATTCGCAGCGGATTCCGTCGGACTGGAAACTGGGACTACGAGAAGGGGTATCCTTGTGTATCGGCCGTACGTGACTCCGTGTTTCTTCAGAAGGAGTGCGAAGGTGACAAACTGACGATGCTCGCCTTGGTGGATAAGTTTCTCATAAACTCGCGATCTCTAGTCAATGAGAGTGAGGTGGAAGAGTCGGGCACTGTGAAGGTCAGTACGCAATACGGTCGTCATCTCACGGCTGAGAACGTGTTAAAGGCACTGAAGCAGAGAAGTACTGGCTCGAGGTGCTTCGAAAGTGCAGCTGATCTCCGTCGTCTGGTGGAATTGGCACCGCGTCGTGAAAGTTTGTTTGAGCATCTGAGAGAGACACGTCTGGAGCGTCGCCGTGTTGCGGCGTCCCGTGTTGCGCGTGACAAGGCTGTAGAGGCAATGATGAAACTGCAAGGTGTGGATAAGGTTGTGATCGAAGATGACGTAGGCGCTACGGTGACGGAGAAGGACATTGTTTGGGATGCTTGAGATGTCTTAGGTTCAGGAGATGTGTCTCAAATATTTATGTGGTTTTAGGTGTTGTATGACGCCATAGTGTTTGAGTTATATGCGTTTATGATGATGCTTCAAGTGGTAGTCTCAAGAGCGGGCGAAGATTGCGTCTTTAGCTTTTGCACCACGCGCCCGCTCTCATTAGGAAGCTGAGAGTTCTAGCTAACAGAACTCCCTCAAACTCCTCGCAAAAATTTTAATTCCTCCTTTCATAACCGATATGGTGAAGGCCCTTTCTTCGCCACAGGCTGCTTCATGTCTGTGACGACCACGACAGTACATCGTCCTTCTCTAAAACTAATGAGTCGATATCTTTGAGCGACACCACCCCTTAGCAGAACAGTCACCTTCCGCCGTCTAGCCAATGGTAGCAGATTCATATGACGAAAACGCACGCAATCCAGTACCGGAGGATGTCTCTTCTCTCGAGTAATCTTCCGAGAGAGCAGTGTCGTCAAACGTTTACAAAACAAACAGTCCACACATCCAAACGAATCAATGGCCATTGTTTAGCAGGACGTTATTGCGCAAACGAAACAGTCCCATTATCCAAAACAAGCCGTGGCCAATATCAAATTCCTCCACCATTGCGTCACCTATATCGGGAGATTCATATTCGAACAATCTCTTCGCGGCAGCTAGCGCACACAACGCTGCAGATTGTTCCGTACATCCTCACAAATGTAAAACCGTCAACCACATCGAACAAACGCCATAATTCAGTCCACATCCGCAGAACCACATACGCCACCATTGCCAAATCCCCCATCGACACTCATTGCAGTAGAAAACCCCCTATCGGCAGCCCGACGACAACTACAAAAGGCGAAATCACAGCACAACTTCGTCCAACGCACTGATGGACACCACTGACGAACGCCAAGAAAGCGAAGCCAAACCATTGTACTAGCGAAAGATGTCCGACGATATAACCGTGTCTGATATTCACGAGGAGCTACGAAGAGCCGTCTTCGAGAGGTTTGCTCACAGCACCAGTTTTCTTGACTTGCAATCCAAGTTCAACCTTTCCGAGTGGCGGATCCGACAGGCCTACAAAACCTGGATTATGGCGTATCCGGGAGTACAACCATCTCATCATACTGAAATCGTTCTCCATTATAGAAGTGAAGGGCGGCCTCCGGCTCTGACAAACGAGGAAGAAGTCAGGATCGTGCAATCAGTGCAGTATTTCTGCAGCAACAACACACCGCTCACGAAGGTTGGCATAAGGGATCTGGTGCAAACTTTCGTGTCTTCTCTGGACATTGATCGGCAGCTTAAAATCGGTTTCAAAGACAACCGGCCTTCGTTGGGTTGGTTGGATCGCTTCATTTTAAGGCATAAGCTGCAGTATAAGTCCGTGCGCATCGTGGAAAACTCCCGTGTGGATATCACTCCGGAGAAGATCGCGAGACATTTCGCGTTGGTAGAGTCCCTGATCGATAGATTCTGCATCGTAGATCCTCGGCGTGTCTTCAATCTTGACGAATCTGGAATCTCCGTCAACAAAATCCTGGGGCGTAGCCTGCGCAAAGGTATAGGAAGCAAGAACTCTGTGTTGATTCAGAAGAGTGTCAGGGTGAAAGGTGCGAATGACCGTGTTACTGTTATGCCCATTATCTCAGCTGATGGAAAGGCTTGGAAACCAGTTGTAGTGTTTTGGGGGAAACGTGCTCATTACCGCTTTCTGAACGGAAAACTTCAGACGCTGCATGATTTCTTACCGCCGTGTTACCTCTACCAGCGTGAGATCCCAGGTGTAGACCAAGCGATTTTCTTGGACTGGGCGAAGGAATTTGTGAGGGAAACGGAGGAACTGCGCGGAAATGGTAAGTACCTTTTGGTTCTTCTGGATGGCTACGCCGGGCATCTGCAGTACAGAACACTTCAGCACCTTAGAGACAATCGCATTATTGTCGTCGCCTTGCCGTCGCATACGAGCCATATCTTACAGCCCCTGGATGTGGGCGTCTTCCGTTCCTATAAGTCATTCATACAGCGTGAGATTCATCGCTTATCTCGAACCAGGTCTGTTCTGGACGTATTTGATGTCGCTGACGCCGTTAGCACCGCGCTGTCGGAATCTATGGTTTACGCCAACATTCGCAGCGGATTCCGTCGGACTGGAAACTGGGACTACGAGAAGGGGTATCCTTGTGTATCGGCCGTACGTGACTCCGTGTTTCTTCAGAAGGAGTGCGAAGGTGACAAACTGACGATGCTCGCCTTGGTGGATAAGTTTCTCATAAACTCGCGATCTCTAGTCAATGAGAGTGAGGTGGAAGAGTCGGGCACTGTGAAGGTCAGTACGCAATACGGTCGTCATCTCACGGCTGAGAACGTGTTAAAGGCACTGAAGCAGAGAAGTACTGGCTCGAGGTGCTTCGAAAGTGCAGCTGATCTCCGTCGTCTGGTGGAATTGGCACCGCGTCGTGAAAGTTTGTTTGAGCATCTGAGAGAGACACGTCTGGAGCGTCGCCGTGTTGCGGCGTCCCGTGTTGCGCGTGACAAGGCTGTAGAGGCAATGATGAAACTGCAAGGTGTGGATAAGGTTGTGATCGAAGATGACGTAGGCGCTACGGTGACGGAGAAGGACATTGTTTGGGATGCTTGAGATGTCTTAGGTTCAGGAGATGTGTCTCAAATATTTATGTGGTTTTAGGTGTTGTATGACGCCATAGTGTTTGAGTTATATGCGTTTATGATGATGCTTCAAGTGGTAGTCTCAAGAGCGGGCGAAGATTGCGTCTTTAGCTTTTGCACCACGCGCCCGCTCTCATTAGGAAGCTGAGAGTTCTAGCTAACAGAACTCCCTCAAACTCCTCGCAAAAATTTTAATTCCTCCTTTCATAACCGATATGGTGAAGGCCCTTTCTTCGCCACAGGCTGCTTCATGTCTGTGACGACCACGACAGTACATCGTCCTTCTCTAAAACTAATGAGTCGATATCTTTGAGCGACACCACCCCTTAGCAGAACAGTCACCTTCCGCCGTCTAGCCAATGGTAGCAGATTCATATGACGAAAACGCACGCAATCCAGTACCGGAGGATGTCTCTTCTCTCGAGTAATCTTCCGAGAGAGCAGTGTCGTCAAACGTTTACAAAACAAACAGTCCACACATCCAAACGAATCAATGGCCATTGTTTAGCAGGACGTTATTGCGCAAACGAAACAGTCCCATTATCCAAAACAAGCCGTGGCCAATATCAAATTCCTCCACCATTGCGTCACCTATATCGGGAGATTCATATTCGAACAATCTCTTCGCGGCAGCTAGCGCACACAACGCTGCAGATTGTTCCGTACATCCTCACAAATGTAAAACCGTCAACCACATCGAACAAACGCCATAATTCAGTCCACATCCGCAGAACCACATACGCCACCATTGCCAAATCCCCCATCGACACTCATTGCAGTAGAAAACCCCCTATCGGCAGCCCGACGACAACTACAAAAGGCGAAATCACAGCACAACTTCGTCCAACGCACTGATGGACACCACTGACGAACGCCAAGAAAGCGAAGCCAAACCATTGTACTAGCGAAAGATGTCCGACGATATAACCGTGTCTGATATTCACGAGGAGCTACGAAGAGCCGTCTTCGAGAGGTTTGCTCACAGCACCAGTTTTCTTGACTTGCAATCCAAGTTCAACCTTTCCGAGTGGCGGATCCGACAGGCCTACAAAACCTGGATTATGGCGTATCCGGGAGTACAACCATCTCATCATACTGAAATCGTTCTCCATTATAGAAGTGAAGGGCGGCCTCCGGCTCTGACAAACGAGGAAGAAGTCAGGATCGTGCAATCAGTGCAGTATTTCTGCAGCAACAACACACCGCTCACGAAGGTTGGCATAAGGGATCTGGTGCAAACTTTCGTGTCTTCTCTGGACATTGATCGGCAGCTTAAAATCGGTTTCAAAGACAACCGGCCTTCGTTGGGTTGGTTGGATCGCTTCATTTTAAGGCATAAGCTGCAGTATAAGTCCGTGCGCATCGTGGAAAACTCCCGTGTGGATATCACTCCGGAGAAGATCGCGAGACATTTCGCGTTGGTAGAGTCCCTGATCGATAGATTCTGCATCGTAGATCCTCGGCGTGTCTTCAATCTTGACGAATCTGGAATCTCCGTCAACAAAATCCTGGGGCGTAGCCTGCGCAAAGGTATAGGAAGCAAGAACTCTGTGTTGATTCAGAAGAGTGTCAGGGTGAAAGGTGCGAATGACCGTGTTACTGTTATGCCCATTATCTCAGCTGATGGAAAGGCTTGGAAACCAGTTGTAGTGTTTTGGGGGAAACGTGCTCATTACCGCTTTCTGAACGGAAAACTTCAGACGCTGCATGATTTCTTACCGCCGTGTTACCTCTACCAGCGTGAGATCCCAGGTGTAGACCAAGCGATTTTCTTGGACTGGGCGAAGGAATTTGTGAGGGAAACGGAGGAACTGCGCGGAAATGGTAAGTACCTTTTGGTTCTTCTGGATGGCTACGCCGGGCATCTGCAGTACAGAACACTTCAGCACCTTAGAGACAATCGCATTATTGTCGTCGCCTTGCCGTCGCATACGAGCCATATCTTACAGCCCCTGGATGTGGGCGTCTTCCGTTCCTATAAGTCATTCATACAGCGTGAGATTCATCGCTTATCTCGAACCAGGTCTGTTCTGGACGTATTTGATGTCGCTGACGCCGTTAGCACCGCGCTGTCGGAATCTCTGGTTTACGCCAACATTCGCAGCGGATTCCGTCGGACTGGAAACTGGGACTACGAGAAGGGGTATCCTTGTGTATCGGCCGTACGTGACTCCGTGTTTCTTCAGAAGGAGTGCGAAGGTGACAAACTGACGATGCTCGCCTTGGTGGATAAGTTTCTCATAAACTCGCGATCTCTAGTCAATGAGAGTGAGGTGGAAGAGTCGGGCACTGTGAAGGTCAGTACGCAATACGGTCGTCATCTCACGGCTGAGAACGTGTTAAAGGCACTGAAGCAGAGAAGTACTGGCTCGAGGTGCTTCGAAAGTGCAGCTGATCTCCGTCGTCTGGTGGAATTGGCACCGCGTCGTGAAAGTTTGTTTGAGCATCTGAGAGAGACACGTCTGGAGCGTCGCCGTGTTGCGGCGTCCCGTGTTGCGCGTGACAAGGCTGTAGAGGCAATGATGAAACTGCAAGGTGTGGATAAGGTTGTGATCGAAGATGACGTAGGCGCTACGGTGACGGAGAAGGACATTGTTTGGGATGCTTGAGATGTCTTAGGTTCAGGAGATGTGTCTCAAATATTTATGTGGTTTTAGGTGTTGTATGACGCCATAGTGTTTGAGTTATATGCGTTTATGATGATGCTTCAAGTGGTAGTCTCAAGAGCGGGCGAAGATTGCGTCTTTAGCTTTTGCACCACGCGCCCGCTCTCATTAGGAAGCTGAGATTTCTAGCTATCCACTAAAGTAAACAGATAAGAAATTGGGTTTAGTATCACTGAGTTCTGCCGGACGCAATTCTGAGACCCGACTCTTTTCCCTTTTTGCGAGGGGTTTGAGGGTGATCTGTTAACCACTTTCCACTACGTGTACCAACGGTAGATCTTGTAAGGTGTTAACCAGTGAATGCGCAGAAGCTTCCTTCTGCGCATTTATTGTTTCAATACTGATATAGCTGTTGAATAAAGCAACTGGTTGCAAACAACAAGGTTATTCAGATAGCAATGAGAACTCTAATTAAATACCCAATAGAAGTTGGCACAGCAAAGGCCGACCAACTACGCAATACGATAAAATACCTTCACAACCATAACGCCTTTACTGTCTCGTCGTTGACGTCTACAATCCCAAAATTGGGGGTCCAGGCAAATCTACGCACTGTTAGTTATGTGGAACAAAGGTTCCAGAACCTCTCTTTCTTTGTAATATTTGCTCATAGAACCTCTGTCACGTTTATCACGCTTTTGCACCCCACTTTGCCAATTCTCTTCGCACAAGCCAGAAAAACCTCCGTAGCTAAAAGTCTATTAGCTTACGCCCTGCAAAGGCGTGAGCCATAGCACTTAATACACGTAACGCGTTGTTTAGCGCTTTAGAGCACTAAGCTCAAAAAAGCGCGCAAATTGCGTTGTGAAAGCCACGCAGGCTTGCACAAACCACATTTCTGGTTTTTGCCTTCTGATCATTTTTTCCTTACCGTTTCTGCTTTCGTCTGGTTTTCAGTATATTCGCTTGTCGCTCACTTTGTTTTGGATCTTACATTGCTAAGCCTTACTTCTGACTACTCTACACTCCGTCAACAAACCGCGACTGTATTGAAGGCAATGCACCGTTGTTTTACATAAAGTGATATCTTCAAAGATACGCATAAAAATGCTGCTCTACTGGGAAGAATCTATTCCAAATTTCCTTTTCTTTGTTTGAACCATGTTCATTATCTAGATGATCAACCATATTTCACGCTCTTTCAATTTTCTACATCAGCGTTGTAATGAAACCACTATTATCAAAAGGTGCAGAAACGTTCATAAATGCATGAGTTTGAGTAGAGTGGGTTTTTCTTGTTCGCCGTGTTGCTAGTTGGCGTTGCTTGATTAATGACTTCTTTCGTTTCCGGGAACGTTCTCGCTTTGGGTTAAAATTCTGTATTACTACACCTGTGGCAATTCTAGACAGATAAAGAACGCTAGATAGAGCTATAAGAAATTGCTAGGGACAATTGGGGTACTTTTCGTCATTCAGCTGTTTTAGTCCGTCTTTTAAGTTTTGGTTCAGACCTTGGGGAACAACTTGTCCAGATGTTTCGGCAACTTTGTTCATCTGGTCAAAAAATGTCTTACAATCGAAGAAAGTTATGTACGAGGACATTACGTCGTTTTTTTGAACTTGCAGCGCGTTAACCACCTCTCCAACAACTACATTCTCAAATTGAATTGATTCTTGGACACCTGATTTTGTGGGTGATGGTGTTTCTTGTGCAAGCCTGATCTACGTCTTATGTCTGACACTCTCAGGAGATGGACCCGTTTTAGAACGCAGATGAGGTTGGTCTCCCAGACTTCATTTTTGGGTGTTAAGAGTCCAACATATGTGCAAAAGATGCTCAACACCGAACCATTTCGTTATAACTGCTCTAATATGGAGCCATTGATCGCTTATGTCATTTCAAATTGCAAAAATGCGTATAAGATGTGGCCGGGGCATCCCCCACGCCGTTCTGTACCTGAAACTGCCGTTCCACACAACATTTCCTACGGTATCATTTGAGGAGTCGGAAAGGTATGCATTATACGTTTTTGGGTTCTGGGGGTCTCGGTTGGAGGCTCCCAGAACTTTGAACACTGCTAACGGCTGAATGGATGATATATTGAGATCTCCGTTTTCGAGGTCGAAGTTGAAATGTGCGTTTCGGGTTGGGAGCACCACGAATTTGGTGACTAGGAAGTACGGAGAGAAACGAACGCTGCTGTCTATGAATTTCCTGATACAGTACGATTTGAACGTCTGGATCATGGGAATGGGCATCTCCATTGCAAGAAGGAGCCCTGAAGGGAAGAGCTTGTTCTGAAGTGCCGCCTGCCCAGTGTGGCTTTCTGAGTGCGCTCCAAGTGCAACCATTTCGTCACATTCTTCATGACGATAAGAACTTCTGAAAATGGTACTCTTTTCCATACAATGTATTGCTCGTACTGTTTGTTTGATGATTCAGGAGACCCACTGCCCTGAAAGATGAAGCGACTAGAAAGTGTGATGTCTTTAAAGCAGCGCACTACCATTTCTGGGTTCTCGCGGTAGAGGAAATTATACCACCTTGAAAATGGTATATTAAAGTCTGTGAAGAAACGTTATTCTAATTGCGACCGGGATGTGTTGAACACCTCCATTGTGCCGCTTTTCCTCAGCTCGTGCAGTGCGTCTCCCATCTCTTTTGCCCATCCTGAACGGTGTTTGGACTTGCACCAACGTTCGGTGTTGGGAGATTAGTTTTTGTTTAGGTGCCAGTCGTCCGAGTGGGAATGCTGAGTCGTCCGAGCCCGCTTGGCGCTGAGATTTTCCCACTTCGTAGTGTGTTAGACCGTTCTGGCTAGTGGTGTTATCTACCCTGGTGTCTGCGCTGAATTTCATCTCTCGCGTTTTCGTGGCGGTTGAAGGGCGAACGTCTTGGACGGTATGCGAGGTCGGAGCATCCGGTGAATCTCTTGAGCGACTATCCAGGTGTCCTGTGTCAATACTTTCTTTCGGAGGCGAGCTGATCCGGCCCTTCTCCGACTGTGTCGAGAGTGAATTGCAAGTGCGATTAACAGATCTCTCCTTTAATGGAGGTGCTTGAGCAGCATCGTCTGATGACACTTCCTTGACAAAGAGGCCATTTCCAGCAAGCTGAGGTGGAGCCGCATCGGTGTCCGGTGAAGTAGTCTTTTTAACAAGAGTGCTGTCCTCCGCAGAAGGTTGGGCATTCTTGGTAGTGTCAACGCGCGATTGCGGAACCGCAGACCCGGCAACCAGGATATCCTTTCGAGAACCTTCCTAAGACGTGCTAGATGGCTTTTCTACTGCAGGTAACCGTGAGACACGAGCAGTAGATGAACCTCACGACAACGGTACAGTCTTTGATAGCAAGCGGTCCCTTGTCTCCTTCTCCTTAGTTAGAGCAACGTAGGGGGTTACGTTCACGCTCGCTTGTGGTTCGGCAGTCCCCCAGAAGCGATATCGAATTAGAGTCGGAGAATCTGAAGAAACAAGTAGCTTCGATATAATCGGTACATTCGAAAGTCCTCGAGAGTGTTGCGCGATTCCCTTTGGGTAGGAGGCCATGCCTTTATGTGAAGGTTTATCAGATTTAACATCCGAAGCTCGGGCATTAGCAAGAACTTCCTTATTTGGGTTGGAGCCTTGTACTACCCGATCTTGAGGAAAGCGCTCGTGGGCATTATTCTCTTCCAGTACCATTGTGTTTTCGTTCACTCAGATGACCTTGTAAGGACCAGCCGCAATGGAGGAGAGTTTGTGGCGCTTCTCATTTTCAGGGTTATAGTACTCCTTCCTGACAAAGACAAATTCTCCTCTCTCTACGAAGGAAAGCTGCCGACGGATTCAGATATCTAAACTCCGCTTGTACACGAGTTGCGCCTTCTCCATCGCCAATTTTGCGATGGGAACCATCGTGAACCATCGTGGTTAGCCAGTTCTTCCTTTGAAGGTATTGATCAGCCATGGACGGATACTTACTCAGCAGCGGATGAGGTTTAACTGCAACCGGTGGCGGTGGCCGTGAGAGAACTAGTCCAAAAGATGATAAATCAGTATTTCTCTGAGTCCGCGTGTTGTAGGCATAGGTTAACGTATCGGTATACCAATCCCACGTTCGGGGGTGATCAATCGTATAAGCAGGCAACGCGGACAACAATCTTCTGTTAAACCGCTCCACCTGACCATTACATTGTGGGTTGATACGTATTTGTGAACAAATTGTTCACATCTAATATCCTGTAGACGTCCTGGAAAAAACTCGTAACGAATTGCGTTCCATTATCCGAAAGGAGACTAACCGGTGGATCGTAGACTAAAGCTCAATGTCGAACAAAGGCTGCAGCGACGCTTCGTGCGGTAATCTTCTTCAACGGAATCGTCCGAAATAGATTAGAAAAGCGTCCGTCATGACGAGAAAGTACTTGTTTTTACGGGACTTCAGAGGAAGCTCACCGAGAATATCGATAGCAAAAAACCCGAGAGGGGCCCGTGCCGGGAACAAAGTTAGTTTCTTCGCATGGCGTCGTAACTTAACTAGTTCTCGAGCCCAATGCGTACATGACCGCACATCTTCGTATCAATCCGGCGTTAATGCGGGCCAGTAGAAGTCCATGCGTAATGTCGTGTACATCTTCATTGCAAAAGGGTTAACAACCCGGCTTGAGAAGTCAGAGAGGTGTAGAACTTTCGATTGGAGAGAATGTGGAACCAAGATTTGTGAACAGATCCGGACGGTCCTTACCAAGTATCCTTAGGAGTTAATCCCAAAAGAGATATCGGCAACTTCATTAAACTGGGTGCATCTCTTTGTACGGAACGGGTCTCCGTGCTGTTCAGGTATCATCTGCTCGAGGGTGATGGGCGCAAATGAACCGGGTCCGGGGCACCACCGTTTGATACGAAAATAGCGTCACAGACGTTGTCCAAAATCAGATCGTAGCCCGAGTCATCCTCTAGTAGAAAACAAGGAATATGTTCATCATGATTTTCGACGGGCAAGACTTCACCTTCCGTTCCTAGACGTGAAAGAGCGTCCGCTTGGGCGTTCATAACTTACTTCTTTTAGGAGATTTCATAGTCAAATTCGGGGAGCCGTAGTCTCCAACGCATTAAGTGGCCAGACGGTTCCGTGACGAACATTAATAAACACAGGGTGGAATAGTCCGTACTAACGGTGAGTTCTACACCAGTGGGATATGGGCAAAGCGTTTGAGGCGCCCATACTATCGCGAGACATTGCCTCTCTTATACACAGTAGTTCCGTTCATGACCCTTGAGTAACCAGGGCCAGTATCCAATGGATATTCACTCCCATTCGGGGATTGTTTTAAACAACGCATACCCAATGTGGTAGTCTCTAGAATCCATGTCGAATTTGCAAGGTAAACCTGTCTTCGGCAACGGGAAGTTCGGTGCAGAGGTATCTGCCTCTTTAAGAGAGTCTAAAGCTTCCGCTTGCGCGGGAGGAAGAGGTACCAGTTTTGGTGGCTGTTCTTCCTTCAGAAGGTCTTTGAGAGGTGCTGCGATCTTCGCAAAGCGCCGAATGAATCGTCGGTAGACGTTACACAGCCCTAAAAAGAAGCAAGGTTCCGTTAGAGTTGTCGGGTGTTTGGCCTCTTTGAGCGACTTCACCTGCGCATCAGCGATCATGAAGCATCCTGGACGAATGATATTCCAAATTTACTCAACAGACTCAGTGAAAAACTAACACTTCTTCAACTATAGAGAAATTCATGCATTGCGGATCGTGGTCATGATCTCTCCAACGTGGTCGAGGTTTTCATCCAGGTTACTGGAAAAGACAATGATATCGCCAAGATAGACGAGGCAACTCCGCCACTAGGAAAGAGCGAGAAAGATATCCAAAGCACGTTGAAAGGTGGCAGGGGCGTTCATCAGCCCAAATTGCATACCCTTAAATTATTATAATCCTCAATGGAAAAGTACGCTGAAAGGTGCTCGGGGCGTTCGTCGGCACAAATGGCATACGCTTAAAGCAATATAACCCCGAATGGCAGACGAAGGCTTTCTTCTCATGGCCATCCGGTCGAACGGGTACTCTCCGTTATCCCCAGTTCGCTTCCAACGTTGAAAACACCACGGCTTTGCTGAGAAAATAAATACAGTTGTGCATACGGGGTACGGAGTACACTTCTTTTAAAATGAATGCATTCAAGCCACGATAGTCGATGCAAGAACGCCAGGACCCATCAGGTTTTGGAGCCAGTATCACTGGAAATGCCGACGGAGATTTCGCTGTTTCAATTACGCCTGCGCGGAGCATCGTATTTACTCTGAATTTTTCTTTTTCCCTTGCCTTGGAGCCTGCCCTGTATGGGTGTTGAGCAACCGGTCTTGAATCGGGTAGCAAATCAATCCGTTGTTCCGTTGTCGTGATCTCCCCAAGAGATGCGTCCCGCATTGGGGTGAACTCAAATAACTTTTCGCGTAACTTCTGACGATGGAGCTTCGACACATGGCCGAGGTCCAATTCTTCCAAATTCTTTACAGGGTCGAGTTTATCGTATCTCATGGGGATGGCTTTCTTTTCTGAATCGTTCGTGTGTTTGACCTCCCTGGAAGAACAGGCTATTTCTTGCTACCCCTCTTTAGGGAGAGACGTACCTCTTGCCATTGCAGGTTCGACAATCTCGGGTACTTCGCCAGCGGACACCTTCGTAGGGATTAACACCGTAGAATGTGGAAGCACAGTACCAACGACTTGGTTTTTCGCCAGATACTAGGGTTCTTGCCAAAGTGGGCTATGAATACCTGAAAAGGGTGCCCATGAGATACCTAGACGACCCAATTCGCAAGGGCCAGCTGGAACTTCTCCTATAAAGAGATGAGTGATTGAACAAAACTCAGGCCATTGGGAACAGCTAGGACTTCTACCATCACTTGGGATTCTGGCATAATTGCCACCGGCCGTGCAACACGTAACTTCGGCGTCTCTTTCGGAGGTGAATAATTTTGTAGGGGGGCTGGGAGTGGTACCAAGTTGAATGAACAACGCCTAAGCGAGCGACGAAGAATCGATACTGCCGAATCATCCACCATTTTCACTTCACGCCAGTGCGGGCGCATTGCCTCATCGTATCGATCTCAGAAGTCATATTTCAAGATGACGGGAACAGCTAGCTTCTTACAGACGATTAATTCGAGCTTTACAACACAGTTTCAAATCCTCACGACGAGTGAGACCATAATTGCAGTGTTCAGAGTGTTATTTATAGCGTCGGCTACGTCCATGAAGGGTTCATGACGAACACAGGAACGAATTTCCGGCAGTAACAACGATTCAACAATGAAATTGGGGCCAGCAATTGTATCTAGGATAAACAGGTGACGCACCATATACTGTATGGGTAGGCCAAAGACTGCGAAAACCGTAGAGTTTCGCCTGGCCATAACCATTACTCGGTCCGGAATCCGGTTGTTTCTATACCGTATCCGTGAGCGAGGGCAGACACCAATGGCGGTGAAGTCTACATCTGAGATTGGCCAAGGATTTGTTCGAGAGGATTCTGACCGCAGAGTGAGGCAATGACCCCTCGGGCACCGATAACCTCGATTTGGGCGCCTCTCCAATGGAGAATCCACCAATCAGTTTTCCTAGGTCGTATCCATTCTAACGGGACCGCCGTTTTGCGCGGCGGTTGGCGGTAGAGATACCTGTGGAAAAGTGGCAGAACTATCCGGGGCTGTGGGAATCTTGATGCATTCTTTCACCTTCCCCGTGCCGCGGAGAGTACGATCTAAACTGGGGTACGCCAAAGGATAAGAATAGTACGATCAAAGCTTTTGTATAACAGTTTAGTAAGCTTAGGCTCCCTCAAATCAGAGTGCTATTTTCTCTTTTGTCGGGCCCTAACCTCACCGTGAGTTGTTGCAGAACGACGGTAGTGCGACACGCTAACACGACGATGTCGGTCGGCATCGGTAGACGAGCTCGGAAACGAAAAACCCACCAATCGGTAAGAATGCACAGGTAAATTGGACGAGTCAGAATCGACTTCATGGTTAACTTTCCACTTGGACTGGGTCTTCGCGCGATCACTATGATGTGCGCGGTGGGATACTACAGGTTGTGGGTTAGGAACGTTCTCTTCACCTCTAATGGTGTATTTCAACGTCTCAAGACGTGCTAAAACGCGATTAAAGTTCGAATAAACTTCATTGACCAACACCTGGGTAACTACGTAGGACCTCCAATAGAGATTTCACATTGATCTGTAATACACGTAGATCTTTAGCTAGACCTCCGACGATATTGGCATCAATCCTAATGCGGAGTGTATCGATTTCGAGGAAGAGTTTGGAAGGGGAGCTCTAAATCACAGAAATCTGAGCAGGTAGAGACTGGACATCCACCTGTAACTCGCCAACGAGTGCATCATTACCTGCAGCAGCAAAGTCCTGCCTTTTTATCGGGGCGCCTTAGGACTCAAGCACTGGGGGCCACGAAGATTTTCATGACGGCTTACGGCTTCCGGGTCTCTTCTGGATACCATCGAAACCCTCAAGGACAGATCTCGCGCAACGGGGTACATCAGCATCCGCCGAACGCGGTTTGGATGGGCCAGCACTGTGGTTTCGAGACCGCTTACCCGAGCTTATCATCAAACAAGGTTAAAAAGAACCAAAAACTGAGAACAATAAATAGAAATTAACCAAAGAGAATAACCTAAAGTGAGCGATCCGCACTCAACAGAGTCAATCAACAATCCAATGGGGTCAGGAACATGATTTCTCAGTTACAATATGGACATTTTTCCAGGCTCACACAGCCTAGAAGTCGGGAACATCCGCTGGCAGTACCGGTGTTCCGTGTAAAATCGTCAAGGCGGATTGATCTGTTGGCTGTACCAGATATCTGTGTCGGGTCAACGACTTCTAACTCAGGAGACCAGTTTTTAGTGAAAACCCAAACTGGAAAAACACACAGAGACGTTCAATATCTTCCTCCCGGGCGGGGTAGCTGAGCAAACGAAGCCCTTCGCAGGATGGATGTGCTAGCCGGGTGTGAGACCGGGACCTACCGTCTCGACGAGCGAATCGAGGGTGACAAAAAGTGAAAGAGTCGGAGATGAAGGACTATACCTAAAGTGGATGGATGAAGTCACTCAAGACGGGCGGTTTTCACGATAGTGGTACCGTAGAGCGCAAGATACGAGACCAGGAAAGAAAAAAGGGGCGAGAACAAACGGACCACATCTGTAATCGGGGTGAGCGATACCTGTTACACAGCGACAAAAACAGTACAGAAACTCTGGTAACCGACGCAAAATTAGTGGCGGGTCGTGCTCATAGCTTCATGAGGTAGATGACTAGAACTAGTCAAGGAGAGGACTCTCTACAAGAAGGATATCGTGCACCAGGGGTTTCTGAGTCAGAGCCGAACACTCGCTTGTTCGTGTTTACTTGACTGGGATTGCCCGAGCTCAAACACCTAAGTAGTGGTGTCGGACAACCCTGTACAGTAGTGCAATAACTAAAGAAATAGAGAAATAGAAATAATATAACGTTTCCCTGATAAGTGCGGCCTGCGCACGTACACGTGTATTATACTACTCCCTCCCACGGCATTCATAAGCAATACCAATTGGATTCCTTCCAACATGAACTATGGGTTAACAACTTAGTCATAATCTCCTTCCCTGAGGTGTAGCTCGACATGATCCATATGAATCGCATCCACAGTGAACTCCGCGAAAACGCGTTGTCATACATACTGCACCTGCTCAGGTTTGCTTTTGTCGCTCTTTGGTTCTATACCTTCAAGGTGTTGATCCTGCCTTTTAATTCACCACCGTTCCGGTTACGTTTTTCCCATTCGGTGTATGTCAGCACTTGAGTACCTTTGAAGAGATTTTTCAGCCATTCTGGGTGGCTCCGTGTTGCGTATGAACCCGTTGCGCTTCGTGCGGGGCCACTAATGATTTTAAGAGGCCTTAGTGGCATGCCCATCTTGGACCCGCAACTGCGCCGCGACGGCCCTTTCTTTTTGGCATGGAAAGACCTGTTTCCCTAATGTGGTTTCAGTTTTATCGTACCCTTTGAGGATTGGGCGCCAAATGTGAGTTCCTTGGAGGTGACGATCCTGGTCTTTCGACAACCTAGCGGCCATGACTTGTCCTTATATGACCATTTCATGTCAAGGTGGCGTCAGCTCTCGCACGAAGATTAGCACAAAACGGCTGTCCGCGTCTTTTGTGGGGCATTTGGGGGCCATAACATCAGGTACGTGGGTGACAGTGCCGAATAACACGAATACCGGTGTAGATTAACAGGCGCTAGAACCCCAAGCAAAAGATGTAGTTTCTTTCAGCTCGGGCGCCGATTTAGTGGAGGTTCTTCTGCCAGAAAGACCCAATAAACACCCATTTCGGTTCAGCCTGCTCACAAGTGTCCATCATTTGGATTAACCTCTTGTGGTGATCGCCTTGAAATATCGGACGCCGTTTCTACGCGTGGACGTGGAAGTGGCATTACCAATTCTTCTTCATTCGGCACTACCTTGTATCATTCCTGAATCCACATGTTTTTCCATATTAAGCCAGTTTCTTCGTCTTTGCAACAATCGCTAGGGATTTATGAAAAGATCTAAGACCCTTATGGACCGGAGCTGAAATTAACTCGTCTTATATCCCAGTATGAGTTTACGAACCTCTGTACTGCCGACTGGAACGTTTCACAACATGGCATCCTAGAATGGTTTCGCAAACAGTACTATATCGGCAACATTGGCCAGTGACACCGAGAAAATACTTCGCCTGCCGCGATAAACCTGTCGGAATATCGATACCTACTTGGGTCAATTCCGTTGGGACTCCGTTGGGGCTGTGAGCGCCTTCGCGAAGTCTCTCAAGCACTCCACCCTCCGGAGAAGGGGTCAAAACCTAGCAAGGTTGTGAGCTCGTAAGGGTCGTGTTGAGTGCAAAGAAAGGCGCCAGTGGCACACATCGGTAAGGTATTTCCTTTCGTTTTTGCATGCCAGCGACTCCGTATATTCGCATCGCGCCCGAGTTCCACTACTACCTACCATTTTGTAGTGAATATTTGCCAGTATACAGCTCTTCTGCAGAATTACCTGCCGGTTTTTCCACATTTGGTTGGCTTTGACAGGCTTTACAACACCATTGATTAGAATAAAAGTCGCAGGTGGGGTGTGAATGATGACTAAGGTGAGGATCCGTACGTGCAACAGTAATAAGCGCGTTATGCACGAGTTCTGTAACGAAGAGTACTTCACCCAACCTAAGAAGGGCCACAACTCGTAGTATGCAACCCAAACCTTACGATGAGATGCCTATGAGGTGTTTATTACTTTGAGTCCATTTCACCTGTATGGGGTTACCTCGGGAGCTATATCGCCCAAAACCTGGATCGTTTCGACCTTATTTGGTCGATTGTCCTCGCCAAATGGGCTGTGTTGGTAGATATTCCGGCTCTTCAGGCCGCCCGTGAAAATATCGACTGGGATTGCCATGAACGTGAAGCTGATATCTAATGTGATGGTGTAAAATCCTCGAGGCGTATATTCAACATTACTCCGAGGGTTATGCGTGACACTCGCCAATTTGGTATGGGGAGCTTCATCTCTGGTACTGACTACTCTGCAGACCAGCTGGAGTCCTTGCTTACCCAAATGAAGTATTTATCGTGGGTGCCAAGCAAGGGTGGGAAGTGTTCGACCTTGTCTTCTGGAAGTTTGTTCCTCGTAAGTTTCAGTATTATCCCGGGGACCCGACCAATAAATGACTTCCAAGGTGCCCCGAGCCTTTCTCTACAGTATTGCAATAAGCCGATCTTACCCTTCTGGTTTCTCCTGGTCCTCATCCGACTCCTTTGCGGCGTGATATTCCTGCTCACACTAATGTGACTCCTGTATGTCCTAGTACTACGAGGGTTAATGAGGCACAACGAGCTCTTCTCGGGGGTATAAGTGCTGCGTTTTTGGCCCCTGCTTCATCTCAGATAGACTCCCGGGCCATTTCAGGTTTGATGGAGACGATTCGCCAATGCTGTGCGGTTACCTTCCAGCGGGCCAGTCCAACCTCTGTGGTTGAAACTATTTCTCCTTTGGCAAGCATCCGGCCACGTCACGTGCACTATGTGCGGTCATTTTTTCAATACTTGAGTTCCGGAACTGTTTCCAGGTTCAGCTCCATCACATGGCGACCAACTCTAGTGCTCAACCTTGCGACGGCGATGGGCCCGACCCCGGCTAACCCATTGGAGAATCATATGTTCCATGCAAACCTGACTCCTGGCATCTTAGCGGTCCCGGCCATGATGCAGGATCAGCTTCCCATGTGGTCTTCCATTCCCCCTGCGGTTCCCCAGGTTGTTGCGACACCAACAACGGGCCAAAAAGCGATGCCTGACGTCAGCTTGCCTACTTGTACAGCTGTGGGTCACGGTAGGGCACCAAGCCAAGCACCAGGCCACGCTACTCTCTTCGAGCTCTGGCCGGGTACCCACTACCACACCACTACGGGTCAGTATTCTTCAGCAGAGGGTTCGCTGTGGCCTCACTTTGCCATTCACCATTCTGATTAATGTTCTATTAAGTACTTTCCCTCTTTTCGTCCTAATTGGTGTTAGTCTTTAAATAATGCAATGAGTTATGCGTTTCCCTGTTAGGTTCCAGTGAGTCGCCATTAACCCTATAGGTATACTGCTCAAAACATGCGCGCGGATGAGCGATCGAAAGCTCCCCTCCCCCTTCCTTAAACTAGCGTACCACGATGGTTGCATATGAATAGCTTGTAGGTGAATAAGCGTAGTAATCATCCATTGTGGTGCTCCTCGAGAGTTTTACCAAATTGGTACGCCAATGCGGAGATTGTTGCTGCAGAGCGAGCGATTTGGCGTTTCTCTGTTTACAGAAAGAGTGTAGAGCTCCTGAACAAATCAAACGACGTGAAACGCGACGTGAAACGCGTTAGCTCGCGGCGGGCAGCAGTGTACCTGGATAGTTCTATATTGCCTCTTAACTGTGCATACGCGTATGTGTAATGCATGACCCTGTAAGTGACTTTCAAGGCCAATCAAAGAATTTGACGCAAAAAGTACCCCTCCAAAAGATGCTGAAACTCAGAAACCCCTTTGTATCTGTTCCTCGAAAACCAAACTGTTTCAGCTGCTGATAGTAACCAGTTGGGGAGCTCGGCGCGTCCAAAACACTTAGATTTTTTGACCATGTCGATGCGCACTCCTTACACACAATTATGTAAACCGAATCGGTTACTCAATACGGCGCGCCATGGATAGTGTGCACCGACCTCGAGAAACCAAAAAATTGATATTCTTTGAACGTCTTCAACACCTGGGTTCGCGCTTCTGAGTCATGCGCGCCTGCCCATGCGCCATGCGTGTGCACTTCTATTGCTGCCGTGCTGCGTGTGCATACTCTTGAGAAAAGGCGAGTTTATTCATATAAACCTTTCTTTGCCAGCGCTCACGAAGCATATAAGTCTTCTCAGTCATTATGTATCTTCCTATTCTTTAGAGCCTTGCATCATCTACTCGGTTATATCCATTACTTGGCCCACTTGTTCTTTTTTGGTTCCAGTAGCTCTCCGTGGAGTGCTGTTTTATGGCTGAGGGCGGCCTGTTGATGTCCCCGTCGGCGCCACATCCATGCCAGCGGACGGTGTAGTTTAGTAGTTTTGGGTTCGCCGGTGACCTAAAAATGTGTTCCACTGGGAACAAGTTAGAGACCTGAAACGGTTTTATTTCACCATGTTGGTTCGAAAGAGCACTTCTAGGTACTATCTGAACGTTTTATCGTTTTATTTGGCAGAGAGACCGTAGTTACCATAGGTGGTACGTAGTCTAGGTCGCCACCGTGTGCCTCATCATTAATTTCAATGGATGTGTCATGGCTTCTAGCATGAGTTATCAGAGCAACCGCTTGCTGTTCAAGCTCTGATTCTTCCCCTTCTTTTTTCTGCTGAACAGTTTTAAGTGCGAACTTGATTTGGTTGAGAGAAATCGTGTTCTCTATATCACCTTGGTTCACCTTTACTGTGTGATGAGTTGCACGTACTATCCTAAAAGGGCTCCGAGGACTCGGAAAGAAGCTTCTAGTTAACATCTCAATCCATGGCTTCGTCTTCAGCTTCTTCACCCGATCGTGGTGCAGTTCCGTTCAGAGGGTGGTCAATAAAAACATACTCACCCTGCCTAGCCGTTACCACTTGGATTACCTTTCGGTCGTAGTTTTCTTTCTACCATTTTTTGAAAGCAGTTAGCTTGCATTTAGCGTGCTTGGGAGCACTTCTCAACCTCAGAAAGATATTTTGTTTCACCTGGGACTAAGCATGACCACTAAAGCTGAATTCACTGAACAGTTCCACATCGCTGACGCCAACGCCTGGTACGCCAGACAATGCAGAACCGCTGCTCTTACCCACGTTCTACTCTCAGTTAGAAACATAGATTGCATAACATTAAATGCAAAGAAATAACGCCGTTTAGATCGATTGGAGGCTTTTTCTGGGGCGTAGGACTCCATACCATGTAATTTAGTTAAATAAAAGTAAATTCATTAAAGGTGCCGTTCTCAGATGAGGGGGGAATAATCCTCTCCGAATCAAAGTAGGGCATGGGCGAGAGAAACCACCTCTAAGGTAGTGTCATCCGCACAATAAACCTGGGCAACACCAATGTGATGGAACGCTCTTGAAGCTGCTTGCGAAGGAAGAGCAGCGAGTGGTGAAGATACCTGCGCTGAATCTTCCCACCGCAAAACCGCCATTCGGATAAATTGGTCCACGAAGCTGTCACTAATGATCATCGCCAACCCATTTCAAGTTTCAATTGGCAACTGTTTCGCTTTGGGGGGCAATATGTGGAATAGGTCTACGTCGGTGTTATCGGAATGCTAGTTTTAATTTCAAAAATGACCGTATTAAAATGATCGAATAACTGGTGAATTTATGCAAATTTGGATGTGCTTAATTTCCGAAAATATTTCCACATTTCTACTTGTGCTGGTTTGTGTGGAAAAAATGATTCAAGATTATTTCATCATTGCTAGTTTGAATGGAAGAAAAACTAGCATGTTACTTCCGTTCATGCTATTTTTCGAACGCAATGTCAGTGTGTAAGTGGTACATATTTAGAACTAGGGCGACAAATAGGGATATATACACATAGATAACTGCTTACGTAATACGATTAAAAGAATACAAACCCTTGAAATAGGAACTCTTTGTACACATTTACCACATCTATTGAACACATCCCATATCATCCATTTACTCTCTCACTATCGCTACACCTCCGCATCACGTGTGGCCTTCTATACCATTCCGTTTCACCAATTGTTCGCTACATACCCCTCCTCTCCTTCAACAGCTCACACCGCTCCCAGCCATGCCTAATTGTTGATTTGAGGACCCCTACTTATCTATCGCATCATTTCTGCCATTCAAAGGCAAAAAAGAAGGTGCCTCTACCGTTTCACTGCCGAGAAGCGTTTTGCCTCCCCAGCCGGTGACCTCTTCAGCTTTTCCAACGCACAAAGCGTCACAAGGCCAACCCTTAACTATCACCACCACCTTCATCCCCTCTCTTCAATCGGGTTTACGTCAACGTCTTCATCGCTGACGATGAATCCTACCACCTGCAACAGATCTCCTTCTCCCTCTTTACCCAGAAGCCCTGCTACATCTCCAGCATCCCCGTCTACTCTCTCTTCCTCTGCCCAGCTCTTCCACCGTCCCCTCCATTCTCTTTTCTCAACAAGAACTACCTTGAATGCATGATCCTCTGAATCTCTTCCATCGCCACCAACCGTGGCCTCTGCAAGGAAGAAAAACTCATCTCTGTCCTCCACGACCCCACATTTTCAAAATTTCCCTCTCATAACGCCATCTCTTCGGCTACCCAGTGCTTCGAATTTCAGATAAATCTTTTCCAATCCCGAATCAGCATCATTGGGTTTACCCCCACCACAATCTGCGACCCCCAGCACCATTACCTTCAGAGAGGATGCAGCCCAAGTCCTTAAGCAATACCTCAGACTCACCTACCTACACAACACCTTCTTCCACCGTTTCTTACGCAACCCCCTCCTGATCTCCCGCTTTTTCCTAATCTCCCGCTTCCGCCGACCCCATGGCTTCCTACCTCGAAAAAAAGTAGTCCCAGATTTCAAGCACGAAGTTATGCAGTCCTTCCATGACTTGTACATCTAGCACTTCCCGAACACTACCGGTATCGATTCCTGCATCGGCCTCGACCGAGTGTATTCCAACAAGTTCTCCAGCCCCCCGAAATCTTCTTCGATCATTTATCACCCCCTTCACATCGCCTTCCGCAACTTCTCCGATTCCTCCCGTTGCATATACATCACCGGCAACCTGGACCCGCCTGGGCACCTGCAAACCTTTTCAATCCCGCAACTCCTTTCCAACACCTCGATAGCATCTCCCAAACCTCTTCCGGCATCTCCCGCTCTACCAAAATGAAACTCTCCCAGCATACTATCTCTAACCTCTTGTACCCTCTTCTCACCACCGGCCTTCGCGGCTTCCCCCTTCGTGACGCTCATGGCTTTTTCCGACACTGTCCCTAAATCATTGCCTCCTACTGCGCCGAGATCCACGAAGCAAAGGAAATTCTTGGCGTCTCCCACGGCACTCGCTCCCAGCATCCATGCCACAGATATAACGCCTCCATTCCAATCTCCATCTACCTATCGCATCTTTCGCCTTCGATTCCAAACCCAAACCCTCGCCACGCGTAAACCACACTCAGCCCTCCTCCGATATTACGAGAAAGACCTCCTTGCAAGAAAGCTCAGAAGTGTCCGCAACACTAAGGAGCAGGCCCTTGAAGCTCTCCAATCTCTTTATCTCGCAAAACACTCTTCCATCTTCGAGTCCTACCCTCTCCTCAACATCACCCCTCCCTCTTCCATTACAACATCTTCACCTTCAAACAACTCCATAACTTCCAATTCGGCAGTACCAAGCTCATCAACTACACAACCATCGAAGACTCAAGTTAGAGGCCCTTCTCACGGCAATTCGTCCCTCCAAGTCTCGTCGTTTCTTCAACGCCGTCCGCTTTGCTATCTTCAGGCACAAGAGTACCATTTTTCCCGCCATCGAAATGTATTTCCTACCGAGAATACTAGGAGGCAACCTATACGGCTGCAGCGGCATGGATTTGGTGGCGTTTTTCGGAAGTTGATATAGGCCGAAATGTGGTTGTGGTAGCGAACGCGCGTCCTGCGGTGTTGCGCACGTACGGCATGTATATGTGGCTGCGGCTTACCCGGGCGTGCGGTGGCGATGGCGCCCGCCGTCCGTCGGGAGTTATGAGATGGGCACGTGGAGCGGGTGCTAGTACCATGCAACCAGGTCGATGGACATGCCCGCTGGCGGCGGTGATGGGTAGCGCGATGGAGCGTGCTAGAACGCCGATAACACCTTCACGCCGCCGGACGCTCGGGACGACCGGTGAAACGCCAGGCGCAGCCCGGCAGCGGCGATGAGTCCTTCGAGCACAGCGGCGACGACACAGAGACACGCGTCTGCGCCTGCAGTGTCGCTGTCAAAGAGACGGCGAAATGCTTGGGCTCGCCGGGCGTGTGAAGCACGGCGCCGAATGACTTCAGAAAGCACGGCGGCGAGCGCTGTAAATACGAAGTCGGCCCCTAGAGCATCGCGGGTGGCGGACGCGGCGGCGCGCCATCGAGGGGATCGCGGGATCGCGGCGGCGAAGAGCAAGGAGTTTGTAGCCCACTTGGCCCGCTGTCCATGCGGAAATCTTTTATTTCAAATTTCTGTTAGCGAGTGACTGGACAGCGGACCGGGGAGTCGGGGGGCATCAGCTGTGCACCAATGAAACGCCACGCCAGCGCGGACCACGGTCCCAGAGAAAAAAATTAGAATATATTTTAGCGATTGGCTAGACAGCGGACCGTGGTGTCGTGGCGCTTCATCGGTGCACCGATGAAGCGCCACGCCACCCCGGTCCGCTGTGCCAAAGAATATATTTTTTCATATTATGTGAACGAGTAACTAGACAGCGGACCGGGGTGTCGTGGGGCTTCATCGGTGCACCGATGAAATGCCACGATACCCCGGTCCGCTGTCTCAGTGCGCCGTGAGTCCCAGTGCGGTGTGCCGTGCTGAAGCGAATATGGAGCGAATCTCGAACTGTTTCATTCCTTCACTATACTGTTTGCAATACTGCTTACTATTGATACTGGTTATACTGAAGACATCAGAAGAATGCGACATCCATTACACGCGAGAAAAATAGAAGTCGTACACTTCTTATCGGATATAATGGATGTTCTACTCCTAGCTACGAAGCGTGTGGGTGTACTACCTTCTACGGAGATATATTTATCCTGAGATGAACATTTGGTTGTGGCAGAATCTGAATATATCCCCGTAGAAAATGCGACGGGAAAGAGGGAAGAGCGTGGAAGGTGTTGGGGAGGGGTGTTCAGGGGGACTTGCTGGAGGAGTTGGAACCGCTTTTATAGAGCACTACCGGTGTGGCTGCCATGCAAAATGTTGAAATATGAAATATCATCTTTTTCCAGTCGCTTGTTAACAAAAATTGTAAAAATATACCTTGGGACAGCGGGCGGAGGCAGCGTGGAGCTTCATGGGTACACCGATGAAGCAGCATTTCACACCAGACCGCTGTCTACACGCGCTTTGAGTGATGAAGCCGGGGTGCTGGCATACGTGGCACTCCCAGCCGGCCATGATAGATGAGGCTGGAGTGCGACCCGGCCCACTGTCCACACGCCGTGAGTGATGAAACTAAAGTTCTTGCATACGTGGCACCTCCAACGCGCCATTGAGAGCAGACCAGGGTGCCGTGGCGCGTCATCGGTGCACCGACGAAGCGCCACGACACCTCCGCCCGCTGTCTCAAACTGTCGTTTTAATGAATTGAAAATACATCATCTTTTTGAGACAGCGGACCGGGGTGGCGTGCCAGTTCATCTTTGCAGCAATGAAGCGCCATGAGACCCTATTCCACTGTCCTACTTGTCCTTACTAGCAACTTTGCGTATATCTCCACATTTATTTAGTTCCGTATCTCCTGCGTCTTCACGCTTTCCTTAACATCTCTTTGAAGCATCAAATGCCACCGATGAAGTCCCACTTCAGTACCACTTCACCTTCATTCCCTATCGGCGCGCCATGAAAGATAAAGCTGGAGTTCTTGTAGGTCTGCTGTGTCCGCTTATCGACCACAGCACCCGTTGTGCGACCCTGCTACTGTGCATTGACGCGGTGGACGGTAGAACGAGGTGGATTATGGTTTATTGATGGACCGATGAAGCACCATTGCACTCCTGACCACTGCCCAGTGGTCGTATGTTCCGAGAAATGTAATAGGAACCCTCCCTAAGAGAATGAAACTCTTACTCTTCCACCAAGATATTGGTCTTACGAAAACCTAAGATATAATATAAATATATATAGTAATAGAGTTGCGTTAATTCTACACCAACGATACAGGGGCAACTTTCTGGCGCGGATACCGTCCGGTCGATACATATCGTTGCATAGCCGTAGGCGAAGCACATATGTTGCTACAGACTACTGTCACGCGAATGCTCCTGCGCAAACATCGTATAAGTCATTCTTTTACGGAATAGATTCAGAAGAAGTTAAATCTTTCTTCATGGGAACTTGGAGCCTAGTAATAAACTTATGGGGCTGCATATATTAGTGACGTTGGTATAAGGAGCATTGCTGTGGATGCTCTCGAGGTACCCTAAATTAGTGTGTTAGGGTGGTTTGGAACTCCTCCAAACGCATCCAGGACCGGCGGTCTAGACCCCCCCTCGGACAGCGGATCCGGGTGTCGCGGCGCTTCATCGGTGCACCGATGAAGCGACACTGCACATCGGTCCGCTGTCCAAAAAATTAAACAATCTTTTTTGCCACGCGGCCCTGGTCGGTCTCGAATCTCTGTATCCAGGGCACACGTGCTACTATTACTGGATATCGTGTTTGCAGAAACATCGCAGCCATGTACAACTAACTCCCATTCGGGTCTGTTTTACAGCCCCTTGTACTACATGCTTCAGTAGCGTACGCAGGTCTGTTTTCTTCACTACGGCCCGGGTGTAGCGGCACTTCATCGGTACACCGATAAAGCTCCACGACACCTGGATTCGCTTTCAACAGCGCGCTGGTGGTTTTAAGTATGCCACCACCCAAGCTCCGTCATCCAGGGCGCGTGGACAGCGGGCCGGGGTGCACTTTAGCTGCATTGCTCACGGCACGTTGACGGTGTCACGTATGCAAACAACACACGTTTATCACTCACGGCGCGTTGGGACAGCGGACCGGATTGGCGTGGCGCTTCATCGGTGCACTGATGAAGGGCCACGCCACCCCAGTCCGCTGTCTAAGGCTGTCTAATTTATCTATTGCTTAAAAATTGTTGGGTAAGTGTGCTATAGATTATATGAGTTTAATGTATCTTTGTAAATGGTGCACGTTTATGCTCTAAATTACGATATACGCACGGGGTACACTTTACACTAATACTGGGCGGACATGATGAAGTAGAACGTAGTGAATGTGAGAGAGCTGTACAACGAAGGGAAAGAGTGGAATGGAAGATATAGATGATGGAGAGGACGAGCACGAAAATGAAAATGAAGAGATTTTAGGTGGCCATGAAAAAAATAAAGGCAGGGATTACGAAGAAGGACAGATGCTAATAGATGAAGAAGATGAGTAGTTTTAATAATAGGGCCTGTGTTGTTGTGTGTGTTCTTGATAGAGGCTCGACATGAAATGTGAACACATTATTTGTTTGAACGGTAACGTAAAGAGAATTGAAGAACAAAAATGGGTTAATATGCATGGTCTGAGTAGAATTTATGTGCCTACACAGAATATAACGTTTATATTTTGTTCTAATTACTAAAAAAATTCATTTCCAAGAACAGTGTCAGAGTTTGTGTGGAAAGTGACAGGATCCTGCCTTTTGGGTACTTTTTCATCTCCGGTGGTGAGATAAAAGTAGGCATTTCTGGATTTATACTCCGAGCAAGAAGCTGGGAATGTAATAAGGGTGTTGCCGTATTCTAGAATAAATTCCACTGTAACGAGGATATTGTAGGAGAGTCATCTGTTGAAGGCGAGTATCGCTAGGAGCTTCTTAACAATAGTTGAGACAGTGCTATTGTACTCGATAGCCACTTCATGCATGGTAAGGAATCCAAATGAAGAACTGACTAGAGTGAAGGAAGAGATCCAAACTAGCTTTTGGTAGTAAGACTTGAAATAGGCGTGTTCGTCGGCGATAGTGCAAGTAAGACCTGCGGTCTAGAAGCTTTGAGCTATTGCAAGAGCCCCTTTACGGGCGGCTGTGGTTAGACTATTGGGAGAGAGAGGCGCGATACCATCCTGTGGGGAAGCGCCTACAGCAAAAAATGCTTTGTAAAGAGCGGCTCGTATGCAGTGCTCAATTCCGTATTGGCAAAAGATGGGAACAATGCGACCATTCTGGACGAAGACCAATTCTTCTTTACGTGATGCCAGGCGAAATTTAATTACTATTTTGAGAAGGTCGTTCGTGCCAGAGAAGAAGATTGGACCTTGGGGAAGGCAGTCTGGAGAAATGAATTCTTCAATAGAGAGAAAATTATCTTCAGGATAACCATTGTTGGCAATCATGGTGATAATACGCCCTATACCTTTGAAAAAAGCTGCTATGATTTCAGAAGGGAGATAAAATGGATGGGAGGACATGGCGACGAGTTTATTTGAAGGTATGGGCTGTTGGAAGCTGTCCGGTTTTGGTGGGTCTGAAAATAAAATTGTCTACATGTAAGGTAGTGAGAAGAGATTTACGTAGAGGTGAAGGCTGTTCTCGTGATCATGGAAACAAATCTTCCAGGAGAAAAGGGGATTTGCATGATTAGTTATGGAAAGACATGGGCAGAAAGATTGTAGTGGAGGTAGGGCCGAAGAGTGTGTTTATGAGAAGAAATGCAGTGAAGTAAAGCATAGAAAGTAATAGTCCATGGTACCGTTAATACTTAAAAAGTTGTTGCATTGGGAGCGTCAATCCGATATGGTATGGGCAAAAGGGAGGAAATTGTGGGGATTTATAAGAAAAAATGGAACTTGTGCGGAATGGCGGGAAATATGAGTGGATATGAATCGGGTACAAATGTTTGTGCAGCGTAAGTGGGTGTGTGGCAGACAGTGCTACAGGTTTGCGGAGTGGGGGGGAGTGCTGCAACTGTTGGGTTCATCTCTCTTGTTCTTATCTATCTCCGTCATCGTGAACCGCCGTTTATTTCTGCGATGTCGAAGGGGTACGTCGAGGACGAGGAGCTATTGGTTCTGCTTCACCGGACGGAGGTACCAGAGACGCCACACGGAAGGAAGTAGGAGGGTGTGGACAAGTTTTGATGGTCGAGAAGGAGGGAAGGGGGGAAGGAGAGGGATATGGGGGTGATGGGGGTGGATCGGAGACGATGTTTGCGGCGGAGATAAAGGAGCTGTTGATGAGGCTTGGAGAAGAACTGAAGAAGAATTTGGACGACTGGCTTTCTGAGATGGTTGGTGAGATGGGAGGGGTGGTGCTGAGTGTGTCGGAGATTGCGGTGCCAATGGATTTGATTTCGACGATTCGGGAAAGGTTTGATTTTGGCTGGAGTGGGGACTGAAAGGCATGTGAGTGGGATGTTAGAGTGCCTTGGGAGGGAGATTGTGAAGCTGAAAAAGGAGAATAGGGGGCTGAGGGGACGTGTGGAGGTGTTGAAGGCGCAAGTGGGACAGGTGGAGAAGGCGTGCTAATTGTTGTTGGAGGTGAAGGAGCTGGTGAGGGAAGGAGGCGTTGGGAGGGAGGAGGGAAGAGGGAAAGGGTCACCGGTGAAGCCAGACTCTCGTGGTGGGCGTGGGTGTGTTAGGGGGAGGAGCGGAGATTGGAATGGAGGGGAGGTTGGGAGAAGTCGGCTGAGGAAAAGGCGAAAGGGTGGGGTGATGATGGACGAGGATGAAAAGTGGTGTGTGCTACGGCAGCTGCCGGGTAGGGCGCCACTACTTGGGTTTGGTATTGTGGCGGCGGCGGTAAGAACGGCGGAGCGCATGCTGAAGGAGCAGGGGGAGAAGAGGCTGGGAGGGTTGGGAGCCGGTTTAGGGCTAGGAGTGTGTACGAGAATGGAGAGATTGTTCCGTTGGTTTTCTTCAACTTCATATTTAGGGAAACTGAGACTCAGGATCCGAATGCAGTGTTCGAATGAGAGAGCGCTAGTGGTGGGTTCATAATGTTTCAAAGCGTTTTTGACGAGTGTGGTGAATATAAAGTTACGAGCGGTGGGAAAGAGAGTGCAAACTAGCCTTCAACTCCAGTAGGTGAAGTTTGAACTGCACTGAACAGAAATGTTATTTCCAAAAAAATAATTTTTGCCTTGCCAACTAGCGCAAGCTGCAAAAATGCTAGTTGTTTTGGAGTTTTATTTTGAAAACTAGCGATCTAGCATACTAAACTAACATTCCGAGAACAGCGACGTACGGTTGGGTCTGGAACTAACTATTATGGTCCATAACATTGCGTCGCCGGGCACCATTTGTCAGCAACCAGGACAGAACAGAACCCATGCCCTCCGCGGGAGCGATCAATCAAGAACGCGCTTGACAGTGTTCTCACGCACATCCCAAACAAAGATGTTGACAAATAATCCAGCAATTTTTGGCTACTATCATTTCTTTCCATTCCAAAAAAGGGAATAAATGTGCGGGGTTCTTTTCATCTACCCCTTCTCTTCTTCATGAAACTTGCGGCACTACACCCTGATATACATAAAACCAAAATCGGCACATGTCCTCGTTTTGCTCTGCAGACAGAATATTGTCAGCGATTTTGTAAACCCTATAAGTAAATTCTTCAATTTAGGAGTGCAATTTGAGGGTATTTCCCGCGTGATGTAAGGTCAAACGTCACTCCATCTGTACTCAGTCAGGGCTCCAACGGGACACCCTTGCAGGTACAGATAAATTTTTTATTAGTTCATTTCGTTATTTTGAGTGCGCGCGGAGTGCATTCTGACTTCGCTTCAAGTTGAATACGAACAATGTTGGCGCGGATAGAGTGCAATGTGTACGTCAGTGCTATCGGAATGCTAGTTTTGGTGTCAAAAATGACCGAATTAAATTGATCGAGAAACCGGTGAATTTATCCAAATTGGTTATGCTTAATTTCCGAAAGTATTTCCAAATTTCCACTTGTGCTAGTTTTGATGGAAGACAAACTGGCATGTTACTTCCGTTCATTCTACACCCAATAACCACAAATAATGTGGGCGTGTTATTAGTGTGGGTACAACAATTGACGTGAAATACACCAATTCCGGTTGTGTTCGACTCAGTCCGGGGATCAAATAGTGTAGGTCGTATGATGTTCAAAGTGACCGTTTATAATGTGGCATAATCTGTGATGGCGCGAGCGCACACCAAACCAAAACACCCTAACAAGCGAAGCTGTTCGATATTTTCTCTTCCCGCGCTTTCATTAATCCCTTAAAACTACACACGACTCGTACAGCACGAAGCTACAAGACCTTTTCGTTCCTCGCCCAGTCCACTAAAGACGCGATGGACTCACTCACCATAAGCACGTCACCCATTATCGCAGCTTTCCAACGAAAGTTGGCTCAAGTGCGAACATTGAACCAGCACCCAAGTTTTCAGTTTCGACCAACACTGCAGGTACCACTGATTTACAGAAACCAGATGGTCAACAATTGAGCCCGTCCAACAAGAAGAGCCATGAAAACCACCACGTGCTCAAAATCTCCGACAGAGTAAGACCTGCAGCGTGGATGCAAAACGAAGAAATCACCAACGGGGACGAAAATATTATCTCAAAGGCTGTCGCAAACTTTCCAGCACTGTTTCGCAGTAGCGTGAATGCGAATCTTCAGAAGTCGAGCCGCATTTTGAAAGGTCGGGCCCAGTATTTGAATGAGGACGTTACACCACAGCAGAGAGGACTTTGCTCTACAAATACACGCTCCACAGTCTATGGAGTGAAGCGTGCATACTTGAAGTCCCAGAAGACGAGGGCTTGCGTCGATGCTCTCCATCGTTATTTCGTTTCGGAGTTCGACCGCCTGCGGAATTTAGGAGTCAAGTGTAACTGGAAAACCTTGCGAAGTTTAGGGGTTTTGCTCATCCAGCAATCCAATACCCCAGCATATCACAGTAATCCGAGGACAAGAAGCGAGATGTTATCATAGCGCAATGCATTACAAGGAGGTGGGTGCAGAACTTTGCTGATCGTCACCGAGTTGTAAGCCGTTCCATCACCGGAAATTATCTTCTGTCATCACGGAAAGAGGCATTCATTCACAAAGAAGACACCTCTCACTTAGGAATGCTAGCCAGAGCATTCCAAAACGGCGAACTGCAGGAAGAGGATGTGGAGAACGCCGACGAGACTCACTTTGTCGTAAATATTGACAATGGGAAGACACTTGGCTTTAGTGGCGACATGGTCGTGAAATGGGGAGATGTCGTTTCGAAGGGCGCGGGTATGACCATGGTTTCTTGCGCATTAGCCGTGGACGCAATGCGAAGGTTGAACCATCTTTCATGGTGTTCACAAACCGAAACCGAAGCTCCCCCTATGCGGGATGCCAGATGATGTCGACAGTGTATTCTATCGTAGTGGACCCAAAGGATCGATTGACACAGTTGTTATGCCGCATGGTTTTCCGAGGAAAAGGTTATTCGAAGATTACCGCACGGGCGTTTACACACTTTTTTCATTGATAACTGCAGCGGTCACAACCCAACTCCTGAGCTGCAGGCTGCTGCGAAAAGTATCGATAGAGAGCTTTGTTACTTTCTCAAGAATGTGACGCATTTAGTTCAACCTGGTGACTCCTTCATCATCCAAAAAATAAAGATCGCATGGAGCAGACGATGGGAAGAGCACGAGATGGATATGATAGTGAAAAAATGGTCAGGTTCTGGGAAGCTTTTTAACCCTGGCAAGATCTATTTTTTGAAGCTGACAGCTCTGACAATTCGTTATGAAAACCGGGAGAGAGTCATAGATGGGCTAAAGTTTGTAAGGAAAGCGATGATACTTACAGGTATGTTTTTGAACATTAATAGGTTGTGGCAGGAGCAGCAATTGTTTTCCGAGGCTCAAGAGATCGTCAGAAAATACAGGAACCATTTTGAAGGTGCTCCGGTGGTTCCATGGCTCTCCGTTGGCATATGAAGTAGTGGAAAGGGCTGAATTGAGCTTGTGGAGAGACCCAAACTATATTGTTCGTTGTATTTAATGTATCCAACATTAAAAGATTTCGTACCACAATTAGTGTGGAACAGATATTGTTATGGTCCACGCTAATACTGATTTCCAGTCTCTCAGAAGTCCTACAAAGAATAATGTGGGCTACTTTATTTGCGGTTAATAGGTGTTGTTTTCGAGCCCAATGTAAGTGTGTAAGCGGCATATATTTAGAACTTCATAGCGCCGAATAAGGATATATATCTCCTAATAGGGATAAATATACATAGATAGCTGCTTATGAAATACGATTAGAAGAATACAACCGCTTCAAATACGAACTCTCTAAAGAGATACAGCACATCTATTCAACAATTCTCATATCAGATATTGGCCTTTTATTCTCTCAATATTGAAACGCCTTCGCATCACGTGCCACCTCCGCCATCACTCCGTTCTACCCTCCGTGCGACATATTACGCTCCCCGCTACGTACTTTGCCTCTCCTCTAGCACCCCCACACTGCTCTCCGCCATGCCTAATTGATTCTTTGAAGTCTGCTCCTTCTTCGCTCGCACCATCCCCGCCATTCAAAGGCACCCAGAAAGATGCCCCAACCGTCTCATCGCCAAGAAGCGTTTCCTCTCCCCCGGCGGCAACGTCTCTCACTTACCCCAACGCGCAAAGCGTCACAAGTCTATCCCCCAACTCCCAACACTACTCCCACCTTCTCTCTCCATTCGCCCTTCCGATATTATCCCCATTGCGGACGACAACTCCTACTACCAGCAACAGGTCTCTTTCTACGTCTACACCCAAAACGTCTACCATATCGTAGGCACACCCGTCTGCTTCCTCTCCCCCTCCCGACCTCCTGCACCACCTCTCTCCTTCCTTTTCCTCAACAACCCCCATCTCGAACGAATGGTCCTCTACATTTCTTCCATCGCTTCCACCCTCGGCCACCGCAAAGCAGACGAACCCATCTCTCTTTTCCAACACCGAGTCAGCAACATCGGTTTCACCCCCATCAACCTCCATGACCCAGACCACCTCTTCAAAGCCACCATCTTCCGAAAGGATGCTAGCCAAGTCCTTAGAAGACAACTCGACACTCGCATAATCAGAAAACACATTCTTCCACCCCTTCCCCATACAACCTCCTCCGGCTCTCCTACTTTCGGTCACCCCATGTCTTCTTCCCTCGGAAAAAAGCTGTCCCAGCCCTCAAGCACGAAATTATGCAGTCCTCAAATAACTCCTGCATCTGGCACACACTTGAAACCACCGGTATGGGCTCCTTCATTGGCTTCGTCTAAGTGTACTCCGACAAGTCCTCCACCTCCCTGAAATCCCCTTCCATCCCCTCTTCCCCCCTTCACATCATCCTCCTCAACTTCTCCGATTCGTTCCGTCGCAATTGTATTACCGACAACCTCACCCTTCTCGTATACCTTCCAACCTCTTTCAATCTTTCCACCACTTCTCAAGACCTCAATACCGTCCCCCAAACCTCTTCCAGCATCTCCCACTCTACCAAATGCAACTAATCCAGAGCGCCATCTCCGTCCTCCTCGACTCTCTTCTCTCCTCAGGTCTCACTGGCTTCTCATTTCGTGACGCTAATAGCGTGCTCCACCATTGTCACCAAATCATCGCCAGCTACTGCGCAGACATCCCAGAAGCAAAGGACATTCTCACCATCCCCCACGGCACTCGCCCCCAGCATCCATGCCACCGATGTACCGTTCAATGCTCCGCCCTCCATCTACATATTTCATCCCCCCCTCTTCGATCCCAGACCCAGACTCCCGCTGCCCGCAAATCACACTCTACCCTCGTCTAAGACGCTGAATCTCCTCGCCGAAATCTCAGAATTGCAGGAAACACCAAGGTAAAAGCCGTTGAATGACTCTCCTCTCTTTCCCTCGCCAATTACTCCTCTCAAACGTGTAACCGTTGCAGTTTCTCCAGATATGTTGAGATTCTGAGAGGTCCTATGTGACGTCATCCATGCCAAATTTGACGATAATGATGACGGAGAGGACTTCTGTGACGCTTTTAAATGTCATCACGTGTTAAACATGGGTTCCAAAGGTCGAATGCGTATCAAGTAGGTTCTCAAGACCGCAACTAGCCCAACCCATGAATTAAATACGAATTTTGAAAGCAATAAATAGCATGAAATAGTTAAAGAAGAAATAAGAATCGATGAAAAACTAACAGTTGAAGATACTCGAATCGGGAGACCCATATAGTGATTTATGTGGTTTTGGAGCATCTCAGTAAGGAATGTATCAAGAAACCTTGATAAATGAAATGTGTAAAGGTAGAGAAAATGAAAGTAAAGCTGTTTGTTTCTTTCATATAACCATGTAAAACATATATTTTTGGGAAGGTGAAATACGTCTGGAGGATATATCATTCTCAACCACGAGCGAGAGTACTGCTGGGTATTCAATGAAAGCTGGTTTTCGCCAAGCAGAAAAATATAATGCATCCATGACGTCCCACTGTATTGGAAAAAGTTCTTATATGAAGCCTCTTGCTTGTGGAACTACGTTACGCACCCTCATGTGATGTACCTTTCTTTCAGGTTAGGATTTTGTGGCCGGAAACATATTCATTTATTTGCCCAAACATGATCACCAAATGGAAATGGTAGGAGAATAATGTCCCGGCGCGCAACTTTCATGTGGGGTCCAACGATTTGACCGATATAGAGATCCCGCTCTGGAACAATCACAAATAAAATGAAATCGTCGCAGAGAAGAAACCTCACTGGGCACGCCTTTGTTTGAGAGACAATAGCTATAGAGACAGCTGAAACCGTCTCGAGCGGGATGTTGCGCCACTTTCATAACCTAAGTGAGCGTTCGGTTGTGGGCAAAATACCATAAGTCGCCCGAGACGGCGTGACTAGAAAGAAAGAGTATTATGGAAGGTTTGTGTATAAGAGAAGGCGTAGAAGCTTTTGTAGAGCGGTAAACATGTTAGGGCACACAGTAACGTGAAATGCGGAGAGACAATGTAGAATAAATGATGTGGGCGAAGGACAAAAGTGCAGAAGGTGGGCTTCCAAGGTTAATTCTCTTGAGAATTATGTGCGAAAGTGAATCTTTTTTCCTGTGTGGCAGAGATTTTGCACGTTTTTGATCCAAATATCGAATGAGATAGCGAAGGAAGACGAGCTTACTGCGGCGATAAAAGTGTCACAAATGAAAAACGAAGGAGACAATGCACCGAGGTGGTTGTTAAATGGCTTTGAGAAGTGTGCGGTGGTGGTGGAAGTTTGCGGTGGTGGCGAAGAAGAAGTTGGAAAATGCGAGGGCAAGAAGGGATTCTGTACACCTTAGCCTGCTTGGGATTAGAGAAGAGATGGGAAGTAATGCTGGATATGAAGGCGTATTCGTGAAGGAATTAAGGAGGAGGGTGAGGGTGATGGGATTTGATGTGAAGTAGCAAATGGAGGATCAAATTATGGAGTGGTTGGAGCAGATGGTAGTTGTGGTTCTGAGTGGATCAGAGAGTGCAGTGCTATTGGAGGAAATTGCCAATGTGCAGGAGGCGATGAAAGTAGTGGGGATGGAGATGAGGATGCATATTGATGGGATAGTGGCTTGCGTGACGAGGAAGGTATAGAACTTAAAGAGGGCGATTGAGCCATTGAGAAAGAGGGTAAATGTCTTGGAAAGAAGAACAGGGGGGTGAAGAAGGCGAAAGAGCTGCTGATGAAAATGAAGAGGACGAAGAAAGGAGGGATGAATGGCAGGGAAGCTCCTACGACGGTGAGGGCGGAGAAAGGATCGCCTCCGACACAGTATGCGAGAGGAGGGGATGGTGAGCAGGGGAGTCGTTTGAAAAGGTGGCCAAAAGAAGAGGCGCAATTGGGACGACCGGTGTCGGAAGAAGTTTTCGTGGTGGGATACTGGAACACGGAGAATGCGGTTTCGGCAGCGGGACGCATTCTGGAGGGGCGATGCAATAGGAACATGGGAGGCATGAGTAGCAGATTTGGTGCGAGGCGGGTATATAAGAACGGGCACAGCTGCCTGCGGGACGTCTACGGGATATCTTTTTGCGGACAGTGAAACCCAGAAACCGAATGCGTCAGGGCGGAGTGGTTTTAAAAGGTGGTTTGAGATGTTCGAGGTCGTTCGGCAACGAAAAATAGACAAACTAGCGATAATTGTGGAGGCGCAATTGTATAATTCTGTTTGTTTCGGGATGAAATGGAAACGTAATTGAGCACGAGTGCATTTTCCGGCTATGGTCGCAAAATAAAGTGAAGTTTAGGGCATAAGCAGAGCGAGTTTGTCACAAAACTAGAGGAAATAGGGCCCAAATAACATTTGGTGGAATATAAATAACCAAAACTCTTTTAAGTTTTTGAAGGCCACTCTCTGGCATCCCATCGAGTGCCTGGTTTTGGCCAGAAACTAGCAACTATTCCATGATTAGAATCCAATTTTTCACTCTGCAGAACACAGACGAAGGGGAAGGACCGAAGATCTATTCTTCGTTGTGCATTGCATGTAATATTTGTGAACTATTTGTCATGCAAATAATTTAGGTAGCGTCGCAATATATCGAGAACAAGTACCCAGGCAGAACTCGTTAAACAAAAAGTAATGGAGGTCTAAAGTGATTCCCAAACAGGGGCGCTGAAACAGTGATTGGAGGAGACACAATTTCATGGAATTGTCATCAGGGATTAAATTTATTGAATATTCCATGAATGTGATTTTTTGGAAAAAAATAACTTCCATGGAAGTGCCTTGACATTTCAATGACAATGAGTTTTGCTGGAGGTAGTAAAATATCAACGTTGAAAGATACATCGTAAAACGCTTCCGAATTACCTCTTGCAAGTTTTGGCAGGAAAATACCATCACATTTTGTGTATCGTGTAGGAATGACCTCCTCAATATAGGTCTCAATTTAAATTCATTGTAAACTCTCCTGGAATTGAAAACTTTTTTGTCAAGGCAGAAATTTTGGAACAGGTTGCCGATCATCTAAACGAACTATTACTATGGCTACAAACATTTATTGAGCCCATGACAGCTGCTCGAGAATGCACAGAAAAACCATTCAAGCTACACGTTGTAATCTTGTATACGCTACCCTGACTAGCCTCCAAGCTTGTGTTCAGCCAAAAGAGTCCATTTTTGGTGTTCGCGTTAAGAGCTTTTGCCGCAATGCTCAGTTGTGCTTCTGTAATTTGATGGAGACTTTTACCATTCCCCTTTACTAACCATTGCAGTGCAGAAATTGCTCTTCGTTGGTAGAAAGTGTCAACTGTACCACCATTTGTTGTCTGAGTGTTTGTTGCTCTGAATAAAACAATACTTTTAGAGTTTACATGTTGGTACCGTGTGGCATTCTAGTTTTGTAATGGGTTTGCCTCCACCCGCATCATTTTTCTACCCATAAAATACCTTCACATGTACGACAGTACAGGGATACAACGTGGCCGCATCCAAATCTTTCCTGCATGGAGCAAATGAATTTTGGATTTCCCAAAAGAAATATTGTTCTCCTCAAATTACTAAATCAGAAACGTTTTGTGTGAGATGTATTTTGGAACGCGGCAATTTTTGGAAAAAAAGAGTAGTTTTGGTTTCTTACCTGCTGCAAAACCCTAGTTTCATTGGCATGGTCATCTAAGGCATTTGTTTCTCTTGAATGATTTCAGTTTGGCTTTGTTGTATTCTTTAAAAGCCTCTTGCATTTTTTGAAATGATTCGTATAGTTCCATGAACCCTTGTTTCAAGTAGTACATGAAAATGCTGCTGTCTATAAGAAATTCTCGTATATTTTTTTCAGCCTGTGTGCGAGCTTTGTTCTTTCCTAACTTCTTCCTGAACTCCTTCTGAAGGTCTACCACGACCTTTTCAGCATCTGCAATTCCTGAATTGAAACTTTTCTTGAATTCCTTTCGTATAAATTCTGTAAGGTTTCCTAGGTACTCCCAATTTGTTGGGACTTTGTTTTGGTAGAATTGAAAATATCCTTTCTTCATAATCTCCATTGCCTTCCATGCAAATCTGTTATGGAGAACGAGATACGCATTCTCTAGTTCATCTATACTTTTGCTTGCCTTCGTAGCAGTGGAGTTGGAAGGAGAACTACTGCTCATCTTGTCGAAGCGGAAAGTCTTAGAGGGAATCCGTCTCAATGGTTTCCCAGAAAATCAGTGAAGCAGATTGAGTAGGTAGAACGAGCCCTACATTAGGCCGGACTCTAACCTCACATGGTTTATATAGAACTTTTTGTCATTCATGGAAACTTGACTCACTTTGCACTCTAAATAAGTGGAATGACTACCTCCACCGCATGAAATGTATTTAATGGAAGTAAATGCAGCAAGAAAAGATTCGGGGGAGTGGATTTGTAGTTCTAATTCTGTATAAAATGATTTGATATCAGGATTTGTTGGAAGAAGAAAAAAATTGTTTTATTCGCCGTGGTTTTTTAGAGACCTATCGGATTGAAACATTTTTTTCATCTCTATTTTCATACTGAATTAGTTGTTCTTCAGTGGATTTAGAAAAAAATTTCACTACGGGCGTATTTGTGACTAGTTTTCACCTCCTATACGAAGATATTGAAGCAAGTTTTCGATAGTCAAACCAAAAATAGCCACTATTTATTCATAGAATATCAAAGTCTGAGAAAATGAAACTTACCGCTTCCACTACTTTGAGGTCCTGGCACTTTTCATGGTACCTTCGCCCCAGTTCTGGGAAACGCAGCTGCCTTAATATGTACCGATATGTTCTGTTGCGGCATAATAAACGCGATCTCCGATTGAACCAATGATTGTATGATCTTGGTCTTTTCAAGAGTCTCTGACTATAAAACACGTCTGAAGTCGCTAGACAGTTTCTTTGTAGAAGCGGAAGATGCCTGAAAAGAAAACGCTTCTCTTTATGTACGACTACACCCTATGAGCATCGAATATGGCAAAACATGGCTGAAATATGGCCGAAGTATACACGGTATGGGTAGCAAAAGAATTTATGTTTACTAGTTATACATTATCTCAAAATTTTGCGTTAAATTGCAACATTTAAGTCACATTTCTGTCATATACAGATCGTATTCGATGTTCATAGAAGATATTTACAGTGATGAAAATTCCGGTGTGTTAATTATAACCCTTCAAAACCACCAATGCCATACATGGCGTTCCTCTATCCTTATATTGCAATTTTGTATGTAATTGTGAGCGAAAAAGATTGAGAACGACCTTTACATCTACGTTCCAACATGCCAAAGATTTATTCAACTGAATAGCTTTACGAACTACATTAGTACAAAAATCAGATATGTAGGCTTCTTTGTCTACTTCACTACAATAAAAAAATTCGAGCCCTCATTCATTAACTTCCAGTAGCGCAGTGATGTGAAACAACAGCACGTGTTTAGGTATTTTTGGAGGTATTTCGATAAAAGTTTGATTTGTTACTGAATTGGTTTCAAAAAAATTCCTTACTACAAGACTTCTATTAGTAGCGTACTAATCTACAGAAATCGAAAACAGACCAAGACGAACCTTAATCCGACAAGCGAGGCAAAATCAATAATGAACTCTTTTGTTTTCGTGGCAAATTATAAGTCCCTGCTTCATCTCTACTTTTGTCAACAACAGCTGGGATCGGACAAAAAAGCAGCGCAACGGCAATTGAATTCAAGACCTCGTCAAGCTCCAAGTTTCTATAGCCTTGGCCCCCGTTGTTCAATATTCGAAATCCCATAATGAAAAGCGTTTCATGCAATTCTCTGATCAATCATAAGTCCTGTGAAACCGTGACCTTTTCGTGTGCTTTTGCCTCACGAAAAATACGCCGAAATTTGCCAGAAGCCGTCATGTATTCCACCTGAATGTCTTTCAGGTTCGCCGTCAAGTGCAAGATCACCAACAGCACAGCTTTTATATCAAAAGTAACAAAAATGAAAGGATTCCATTTCAATAAAGTACGCGAACATTGCTTCAAATTTTGAATGCATCTCGTAAGGATCTCATGCATGATTCTTTGAACGCGACCCTTACTTGTGCCCTACTATGTTCTCTTCGGTACGGGTAACTGTTCGGTCACTGGATGCTGATTTAAATATGTCGTGACGCGACCAACATGATTCATCATCTTCTCCGAAGCTAATCATATATAAATGAGTCTCTAACCGAAAGGGCAATTGTGTGAAAAGTGCATGGGACAGAACCGAAATAGTTCATCATAAAATCGCCAACCAAAGTCTCAGAATATTGGTTATCACCTGTGGCAGGGAAGACATGATTTCATCATCCCTTCCAATTAGACTTCGGCCACGAATATGTTCCATAATAGTTTGCATTTGTTCACCGTCCTTTAATGCGATTCCAATGTTCAATTTAGATATTAGAAGACAGTTCATAGTCCAATTATTGTCAATGATATGGCACTTTATCCCGAGCACGGAGTACCTAGTCCAACCCTCCACCTATCCAATTTTCGACACCCTGTTATCACCTCTTGCACTGGGACCCGCATAGTTGGACAAACCTTACTTTAGATACCCAGTAAATAAAATTCAAGGAAAGATTTGTTTGAATTAATGCGGCAGCTAACTCTTGCGATTTCTGTTCCTTTATGTTCCGCCAGACTTGGGCAGGGCTCGCATAGTTGGCTCTCTGGAAAAAAAGAAATATCTTATTCTAGAATTCGGAGACCATTGTTTCGGTGGCATAGATTTGTGGCGTAGAACTTATTGGCCATCATTTTACATTGTCTAATTAGACGCGCTAAAAACCATGCATAAATTTCCATTAAGTGCACTTTCTCTTTCCTTATTGGAACATAGTAGATATCTTCTCCATATCTGGAATATTGAAACCCACATTGCATAATAATTGTGACATTTGCAGTTCTCGCTATTACTGTTCCAATCTTTTCATCTGTGGCACTTTATCTTCCCATTATATTCACCGATCTACTTATCTATCAATCTAGGCTATTGTAATGACCCCCATGGAAGCGCGAGGGGCCCAGCGTGTAAGCAGGACATTAAGCGTTATAGATGCCAACATCTTCGGACGACAATGTCGTTACCCATAGTCGTAAAAGTGGTAACGCATTTCCCTCCCTATTATCATATTGATTGAGGCGCTATGCGTTTCAATAACCACGGCATACTGCTCCATCTATGTACCAATCTTGATTCATTTGTAACGCATATAGAGAATACAGAAAGAAATCCTGTAATAACCAAATAAAGAGCTTTCGCATTACATATCTTTCTTTTGCACAGTTCCCAGGAAAATGAAATATAACGTACCGAAGAAACAACTGCTGGGACTCACATGTCTGTGAAAATAATATAAATTAATTATTGTGGATTATCAGCGAGAACAAAACCCGAAATGATTATAACTTCACAGCAGGAAAGCACTTAATAAAACTCCATAGCTCCGCTGAAACATCACCGCGGCTCAGGTCGGTCTATTGTGCAAATCGAACGCGCAGGCGTTTTCCAAAACTTAAAGCATGTTTTCGTGTGATACTAAACTCAACTTCATTGCCACGAGATAAACATCCCACGCATTATCTTCACCCGAATTATTCCACTTAAACCCCTTATATCGTTCAAATGGCATATGCAGCCAATTTACGATGTTATAAAATAAGGAAAGAAGTAGCTCGAAACGTACCCAGTACAAACCGACATGGATATAAGTGGAAACTGTCGCGATCACATAGTAGGAAGGACACAGACTAATTTAGGAAACGAGGAAACTACATGCGACGTTTTTGATACCGGCAACGTACAAAGAGAATTGCACAGAATGGATTTCAAGGTGTTGGTGATGGCGGCAGTCGATTAGGCAGCAACGGTGAGAGAGGTAGCGACAGGGGTCGCGCTGGGAAGGTCGCAGCGGTGACGATATCAGTGGCGGCACCTTTATCGGTGAGGGCGATGATGATAATGATAGTGACTGCGGTGATTCCAACATCATCTACGACGATGGTGGTGGAAATGACGGCGCAGGTGGTGGTATCGGTGGGGGTAACTGTATCGGTGACGATGGTGGTGACGGGGATGATGTCGGTAATTTCGATGAAGACTGTAGGAGGGCGATGGATTTGGCAAAACAATGGCGATCAGAGTAAGGCATTTTGATATGCCATGGATATCCAGGTAATACACGTTGGATTTTTTTGCTTGCAGCGCGATATGAATGTGACATCCATTACAATTGTACAGTAGCGTGTGCGGCAAACATGTATCCAATTAAATGCACTGATGATGCCATAATCTTGTATCTGGCATCACAGGGGCACATCTTGTACATGGTGCAGTAACGTTCTTGCAAAAAGGTTAACGAAACGGAAATTTCTGCGGTGGAGATAAAGAAACACCCAATATTTTCAGAACTAAGCCGCATCAGAATGGACTAAGATTATCTCCTGAAGGCTTAGATCATCAATTTCTTCCATGGAAGAAAAAAGGAAAACAGAAATAACTAAACGTAACAAAGCATTCTTCACCTACTTTTATAACGTTCAATTTCAGAGGTACCTTAAAGTGTGAACAAAACTTGATTTAAAAAGAACCAACCAGGTTCTGAATATTGGAATTCAGAAGGCCTCCAAGACTACATTAACAGTGACTGATGCAACGGAGTTCTCAAGGTTACGCTGAAAATAGGCATGCTACGGTCGGTGAGCCAGTCCTTCGCGCCAATCCTTGACCAGTCCCTTACGAAGTAGAGCTCGCCCAGGGCCGGGCGAAACGAGACTGCGAAGCTCCGATAGCGGTTTTGCGTAAAAATCTCTAGTACGCCTGTTTCCGCGGCTTTTTGGTGACGTACCACATCTGATTGAATGTTTTTCATTCCGTGACACTTTGCTTTTCTCTAGACGACGTTTCCGTTATTTGTCAGGCTTGTGCGTTCTTTTTCAGGCTTCTAAAACCACTTCTATAAATCTCTTACCGTGATTTTGGAGAAGACTGAAATATCGATTATGCTCCACCTAGCCTATCTATAAGTTCTTTGTTTGCTGTCCCAAAATGCGCATACGTTTTAACCCAATCCATGTACACGTTGAGGAAAAGATTTGGTTTGATGCGAAAAACGATGCGCCTCATCATCGTTATCAACTTTCTGGGCTACATTATTGTGCTGACTATATGTCTCAAGGATCTTCCTGTATAAGGTTTGTTTGTTCTATCTGCTGCCTTCGTCGAAGGGATTCTTCTTTGGTAATATCCGCATCAGATAGTAAACAAAGATTGTCAGGTAAATGGAAATCGAATTAGCCGGATTTTCCGAAACTGTGAGGGATAATGACAAAAAAGAATCAGCTTTACTCCTTAAAAACTATTTCAGCTTTGCTGGATTGAGATGGCGTTCGCGACGATGATTGAAATTGAGAGTGTGCAAAAGGATCTCACCATCTGCTACGCCTACCTTTGTATAAAATAATCCGTATTTTAATCAATTATGGTCCAAGAACCTCGTCTATATGGCGTCATGTAGTTGGCTAGGTCGGGCGACCGAGGTGAGACTGGGCGTCGGGTGGGCGCGCCCACCTGATGCTGAGTTCTAGGCGGGGTTTTCCTAAACCAAATATCTGAAATTGCTCTCTTTGGGCGGCGTGATCCCAGCACCGGCCAGTTTCGTTCCGTACCAACCTCAACACGCCTCTGCGTGCTGCATTTTTTTCGATCATGGCAGACCTGTCTTGTTCGGTCCGCATGCGACCCAAGAAACTGCAGACCCATTGTCTTGGCCCACCGGAGCCGCCTTTCTGAATACTCAATACTTCTGTTTGACTTTGAGGAGGAGGAATTGCTTCGTGAGCTTCCATGTCTATCGGGAACACAAGTTTGTCTTGATGAACGGCTGATGCAACTAATATCATGCTCGATACGTCGTGGAGATCTACTGCGAACTATTCGAGAACAACAAGAAGAGCTATCGAATCGTGAGCCCTCTTTTACTGCAGCTTCTGGTCGCCTCGCGGTACGGTCAGCATGGACGAATTTTCTCACGCGATCGTGCAGTTCAACCGGATGCTGACATTTAATCATCTTCCTAACAAATATTCTCCCTTTCGCTCTTGTCTATGCTCCATACACGAAGCTCCAAACCCTTCGTAAATTCGTAGAGCGAGATTCATATCAAGTATTCGTACCAAAAATACTCGTCTTTCATCATCACTGAGAAATGCCATAGGAAGCTCAAAGTCATACTGGGAGAGATGAACTTTATAACGGTTTTTTTGGAAAAGATTTGAGATTTCTATTTCCTCCCTGTTCTGTGGCGTGGCAATCCCAAACAACGAGATAAGTTCCCTGCGCTGTAATGGAGTGGAGAGAGATTTGATTTCAGGAACCGCCTATGCCACTCGCTGATCTTTGGGAGCCTGCCAGATCCCATGCCTAAAGTTCAGGATCCCCACGGTTACTTCATCGAGGCATGTTTCTAAAGTCGTATGCAAGGAAGTAAACGAATCTGCGCCGAAACTCCTCATGAACAGTTGGCTGTCACTGCGCCGAATGCGTTGCGGACTTCACCCCATCGAACAAAAGCTCTCGCCCTGAAACGTCGGTGTTCTCGGAATGCTAGTTTAGTATGCTAGATCGCTAGTTGTGAAAATAAAAGTCCGAAAAAACTAGCATTTTTGCAGTTTGCGCTAGTTGGCAACGCAAAAAGAAAAATTTTTGAAAATAACGTTTCCGTTCAGTGCAGTTCAAACTTCACCTACTGGAATTGAAGGCTAGTTTGCAGTTCTTCTTCCACCGTTCGTAACTTTACATTCACCACACTCGTCAAAAACACTCTAAGAAACTTGGACCTCAACACCAGCGCTCCCTCATTCCAACCCTGCATTCGGATCCTGAGTCTCAGTTTCCCTAAATGTCAAGTTAAAGAACTCCAACGGAAGACTCTCCATTCTCGTACACCCTCCTAGCCCCAAACTGGCTTCCCACCCCTCCCAGCCTCTTCTCCTTCTGCTCCTCCAGTATGCGCTCTGCCGTTCGAACAGCCGCCGCCGCATTATCAAACACAACTAGTGGCGCTCCACCCGGCAGCTACCGCGGCACACACACCTCCCCATCTTCTCCCACTATCACCCCACCATTTCGCCTCTTCCTCAGCCGACTTCCCCCAACCTCCCCACCATTTCCTTCTCCGCTCCTTCCCCTCACGCGCCCACCCCCACCACGGGAGCCACACGTCACCGGTGACCCTTTTTCTCTTCCCGCCTCCCTCCCAACGCCTCCTTCCCTCACCAGCTCCTTCACCTCCAACAACAATTGGCACGCCTTCTCCACCTGTCCCCCTTGTGCCTCCAACACCTCCACACGTCCTTTTAGCCCCATATTCTCCCTCCTCAGCGTCACCAGCTCCCTCCCGACGCACTCTACCATCCCACTCACATGCCTTCCAGTATGCATTCCAGCCAACTTCGTCCTTTGCCGAAACGTCGAAATCAAATCCATTTGCACCCCAATCTCCGACACACTCAACACCACCCCTCCCATCTTACCAACCATCTCAGAAAGCTAGTCGTCCAAATGCTCCTTCAGGTCCCCTCCAGGCCTTCTCAACCACTCCTCCATCTCCGCCGCAAACCTGCTCTCCGGTCCCCCATCCCCTCCACCCCCTCCACCCCCATCACCCCCACCTCCCTCTCCATCCCCACCTCCCTCCTTCTCCCCCATGCAAACCTTGTCCCCACCCTCCTCCTTCCTTCCCGGTGGCGTCTCTGGTACCTCCATCCGGTGAAGCAGAGCCACTAGCTCCTCGTCCTCGACGTACCCCTTCGACATCCCGGAAATAAACGGCGGTTCACGATAACGAAGATAGATAAGAAAAGGCGAGAGGAACCCAACAGTTGCTGCACTCCCCCCACTCCGCACACCCGTGGCACTGTCGGCCATACATCCACTTGCGCTGCACAACCCTTTGTACCCAATCCACATCCACTCCTATTTCCCGCCATTCCACACAATTTCCATTTTTTCCTAGAAATCTCCACATTTTCCCAACCTCGGTCCATACCATATCCCAATGAAACCCATGAAGCACCAACTCTCAAGTATCAAAGGTACCACAAACTCTTACTTTCTATGCTTCATTTCACTGCATACCTTCTCATAAACACACTCTTCGACCCTACCTCCCCTACAGCCCTGCTGCCCATTTCTTTCCATAACCGAATCATAAAAATCCCCTTATCCCCTGGAACACTTTTTTCCATGACCAAAACAACAGCCGAGTCGTGTACTCAAAGCTTTCCCCATTCCTTAGAATGTACACCACTTTTCTTCCACAGCTACCAGCACCCGACACCTTCCAACAGCCCATGCCTTCAATCAAACAAACTCATCGCAATGAGCTCCCATTCATCTTCCCTCCGATCTACAATCATTCCAGCTGTTGTCGTAGGTAGAGGCCGTATTGGCACCATGCTTTACAACAACGGTTCCCCTCGAGACACCTTTCTCTCCATCGAAGACTTGATTTCCGCAGAATGCCTTCCCCAAGGTCCAATCTTCTTCTGTGGCAGGAACGAACTTCTCGAAAAAGTAATTATATCTTGTTCAGCACAACGAGCAGAAGACTTGGTCTCCATCCAGAATGGTCACATTCTTTCCATCCTTTCTCAACACGAAATTGAGCACTGCACACGATCCGCTCTTGACATCGCCGTTCCCATTGTCGGCGCCTCCCCACAGGGTAGTGTCACGCCTCTCTCTCCCAATGGTCTAACCAGAGCCACCGGAAAGTGGGCCCTGGCAATAGCTGAACGCCTCTGGACCGCAGGTCGCACTTGCAGTATCGTCGACAAAAACGCCTTTTCCAAGTCTTACTACGAAAAGCTCGTTTGGATCTCTTCCTTCAATCTCGTCGGTTCTTCATTTGGATTCGTTAGCATGCATGAAGTGGCTACCAAGTACAAAACTATGGTCTCAACTATAATGAAGGAGCTTCTACGGATAGTCACCTTCCACACAGGTCTCTCCTTCAATATCCCTTCTACAGTGGAATCCCTTCTGTAATACAGCAGCACCCTTACTTCCTTCCCAGCCTCTTTCTAGGAGTATGAATCCAGAAATGCTTACTTCTATCTCACCTCCGCAGACGAAAAACTAGCCGGGAGGCAGGACCCTGCCCCTTTCCACACCAACTATGTCAATGTTCTTAGACATCACATTCTCTACTAGTTAGAACAGATTATAAACCTTGTACTCGTTGCAACTACACACACAACCCATTTTTGTTCTCCAATTCTTTTTAAGTTGCCGCTTAAACAAATCACCTGTTCACTTTTTATGTCAAGTCTCTATCACAAACAAACACAACAGTTTAAGTGCTACATTATACCTACTCATCGTCGTCATCCATTATCATCTTTCCTTCCTCGTAGTCCCCATCTGTATTCTCAGCAGAGCCACCTGACATCTCTTCATCTTCCTCTTCCTACTCGTCCTCTCCATCTTCTATATCTTCCAGTTCACTCTCTTCCTCCAAACCTTCATTATCGTCCAGCTGGTCGTTTGGGTCTTCTCCTAGCCCAAAGTTTTCATCTACGAACTTTGGCCGAAACGCTGGCTCCCTGTGCACCGCGTCAGGAAGCTTGTATCCTTCAGGTACAAATTACACGTGATACCTCAGGCAATTCTCTTTCACCAACGCATCCATGTACCCAGCTCCCGCATGAAACACATCCCCTCTCCCAATAAACACAGAGTAAGGCGGAACCCTGAACTTCTTCACAACCATTGTACGTGAGAACCTCCTCAAACTCTTGTCATCCGTCACATACATATTGTGTGACCTCTCACAAACCTATATCATAAATTAACTCCCCCCAGAGGCCATCACGAAGAACTCTGGAATCTCTCCCTTATCCTTCTCCACATTCGTCAACCATCTAAAATCAGTGTGCAACACCTGCCTTGGGCATCCCTCCCCTGTACAAAACAAACGCCCTACGGTCTGCAGCACATACATATTTTTCTTCGCCTTGCTGTTATTACAAAGGCGAAGAGCCGATGCAATTTGCCTAAACCTCGCATCCAACAACGCCCGCTTTCTCACCATCATCACATTCTTCTCATCAGATTCCATGCAATCAATAATCCCCTTCTTGGTCGTAACATATCGTCCAAATCCTTGCATCCTGTCCCCAGCATCCTTTTGATGATCGGATTCTATTTCCTTCGGTTCTCTTCAAACTTCACGTCTGGCTGCTCCTTGAAGTCCTTCTCAAAAAACTCCAGCAACCCTTCCGTCACATCTTCATAAAACACCACGCCCCTCTTTTTCGCCTCCTCTGACATACCTTCGTCAGTTCCGAAGTGTTCCGAAACACAGAAACCCCTTTCCATCAATTCTATTCTCTTCGTCGCAAAGTACTTTCGAGCAAGATCATCCCTCTCCAACGCCGCCACCCAAAGAGCTTCTTCCTCCCCTCTCGGCTTTCCCTTCAACGGAAGCTTCCCTCCAAGAACTGGTTCTTTCGTGCTACCCAGCTTCTTGTGCACATCATCCGGGCGGGATGCCAGTACACCCCGTGATGGACCGCTCTCAACTCCGCCACCTCAAACACCCCGCCCTGTGCTTCTTTCGCAAATGACTTATCTCCATCCACGGGTGCTGATGTTTCACTGCATTCTTTACTCCCAGCCATTCACTCGGTAACGCATTCACCAGACTCTTCCATGACATGTCCTATCCACCAGCCCACTGACCTGCCTTATTCATCCCTTTCGGTGGTTTCTCGGGATTCTTATCTTCAAATCCACGCATCTTTCCTTCCTCCACCCTTTCTTCGTCGTCCTGAACGAACCAACTATCGTTCTCACTGCCACCACTTTCATCCTCGCTCGACGACACCAAATTTATTTTCTGTTCTTTGAAGAACTTCTTCAATGCCGGCTTCGTCATCTTCCTGAATAGAGTAACAACTTCCATTGGTATGTCTCCAGAAGGGGTCTTCACGGTGCCTTCCTTCATCCTCTTTGGAGCAGGTTGGATTTTTACCTCATCGTCATCGTGAGTAAGATCAATTAACCTCCTCTTCTTCTTCTTCTTCTTGCACCCAGCCTTGCTACCCCAATCCTCTTTCAGCCGGCCCGTAGCAATCTTTTTCCGTGTGCTCCGCCTCAACTCTCATGGCTTTGCTTCAGGGTCGTCCCCTTGCATGGAAGCTTCCAACAACATGAGAGCATCTTCTGCCTTATTAGGTGCTGCAGTTGACGTACCATCACCTACACCCACGACTTCAACCACCTCCTCCCTCACCTCCTTCACCTCCTCTGACGTTTGAAGCGATACTTTGAAAACTTCTTGAAGCTTGTTACCCGCGGTCTTCATCCTTCTAGACACCATCTCGTCCCATAAACGCGTCGCACCGCCAAGTTACATTTTTGCTGTCCGCATACCCAGATATTCCATCACAGACACATGTTTTCCTCCTAAGTGGAATACTGTCTGCAATACTTCTTCAACACTAATCTCCTTCTTCTTCGCAGTGACATTACATAGGTTGTACATACCTATGGCACATTGAAAGAACTGCTTCCTCATGTCTTCAAAACGACCGGTTCTCGTAGAAGAAGACAACCTCAGTTCCACATGCCATTGCAAGCAACGTACGACAAATCGAAACTGCCCATCGGTGAGACCCATCAGGAGGTCACTCGAGACATGCGTCAACGTCAGGGCTGGACCCTCCTCACACACCTTCTCAAAGAACTCCAAAAGCCCCTCACATTCCACAAACTTCAGAGCCAATGTCGCGTAACGAGTCAAGTAACGCACGCTGTAGTCACCGATAGCCTCACTTCTCTTCAAAGCACCAGCTAACTGTTTCGAAGTAATGCTCTTCACATCCACATGTGACTCTTCCACGACGTTCTTCACAAAAGATACCGTGCTATGAATTTTGTCTGCAAACGACATCTCCAGCACATTCGAATTCATCTCGTTCAGAAGATTGCCGAGTACTAGTACCTACTTCATTGTCATGTCCTTCCCATCCATTTTTCCCCACAGCACAACATCTAAAGAACAGACTATATCCACCCACTTCCCGCCTTCCCCATGCAAGTCTCGTAGCACAAGAATTCGGTGATATCCGTCTATGAGGGTTACGGGCACAAAATTTCCACCATCAGCAACTATTTAGTTCACATCATACTCCCGTAGAGATGCCACAGCAATCGAACCTGCAGACGGAAGCCACCCAAAGTTGCAACATTTCATCATCGTCGCCTCCTTGTGTCCCAGATTCACACTTCGTACTGTCTTATTCGGGATTTCAATCATCTCGATATCCATCGTCAATCTGCGCTGAACATAGTCGGCGACGGAAATCTTCTTTAGGGACAGGGTTTTGTCCACCTCCTCCGACGGAACACTGTCTCCTTCATCGAAAAAGTCCTCCTCCGCCTCAGCAAGCGGAGCCTTACTCGTCCGAATGACCTCCACAATAGCGTCGTCGGAGTCCTCTATGATGCTGAAGCTCGCTCCCACGGGCTTCTTCGTCTCGTGAGAAGACTTTCCTGGAATTTTGGAAGCTTCCTCAGCAGGTTTCTTGACCTCCAGAGCAACCACTTTCTCAGGCTGAAATGTAGAAGACTTGACAGCCCCGAACTCTGGAGTAGGGCTTTGCGGAATCACGATTGGTACCATCATAGACGTATCCCACGCATAAAACCCAACCCAGAACAATTCGCTCAGCGTACTTGGTGGGTCTTCAGGACTTTGAAAAGGGTAAGGGTACCTTGCGCTTCCATGACTTATAATCTTCGTCCTCCAGATCACAACCAAGTCTTCCCCTTCTAGGGCAGTCGCGCTTAGAACATGCTCATGGAGCAAACGGCAAAGAGCCTTCCCGGCACCACCGGCGGACCCAACACCTCTCACCTCCGCAGTTCCCACTTTCCCCCTGCTCTTTTCTTTCTCAACCGTCACAAACAAATGCACCACATCGCCGCCTTTCACTACCGGCGTAGCAGCGGGCGAAACCTTCTTCGTCATTGATGGGGCTGGTGGCATACGCGACGTAGTGCCTTTTGCTCTCCCTCTCTCTCATGTTAAGGGAGGCATTTCTGACACCCCTGCACTTGGGTTCGGTTGTCTTGAATCCCGCCCCCTTTTATGCTTGCGAGACGGCATCGCAGTTACACGCGGCTGACAGAATGTAAAAGGTTGTTTACGACCGTCGAGAACGCTCGCGAGATCGGTTAGCTATTTGTAACTCTCACTCCCGTTCCTTTCCCTCTACTTCATCACGGATGCGCGCTTGCTCAATATTAGTTTAAACTATACACTGTGCCTATTTAAAAATTTTATAGCGTACTCGCGCGACGTTTACAAATCTACACGAAGCTACTAACGCTGCTAATATCTATAGTACACTTGTACAACAATGTTTGAGCAATATAGAAATAAATAAAATTTGTGGCGCACTAATTTCACTTTGGGACAGCGGACCGGGGTGTCGTGGCGCTTCATCGGTGCAGCGGTGCAGCGATGAAGCGCCACGACACCCCGGTCCGCTGTCCCAGGCTGTCGTTGAAAAATATGGAAAATAAAATATATTTTTGGGAAAGCGGACCGAGAGGCCTGGCACTTCATCAGTGCACTGATGAAGCGCCACGAAACCCCGGTCCGCTGCCCTACCAGCTGTTCCCTATAACTTCGCGTATATGTTTGCAATCACCAAGTTCCGTATCCCTCGAGTGTCCCCACTTTCCCTGACACCTCTTGACGGGTTCACGTGCATCTCAGGCATCTTGAACATCTCCCTGTCGTGTTCAAAGAACCTGGTTCGTGCTCTATCGTTTCTATCCTCTCCCGCCCGCTCTCGTCTCCCGCGCACTCTCATATCTCGTCGCCAGTTATCCCCCGCCCGCTGCAGTCTCCCATGCGCTGTTTCCTCCCCTCCGCTGCCATCTCCCGTCCGCTGCCATCTCCCGTCCACTGCCATCTCCCGTCCGCTCCGGAAATTCGAATTATAACCCGTGAACGCACCCCCTTCCCGTGCATGCATAAAATGGCTCCAAATACTTCATCGAGGTCTACGTCACTGGCACCCTCAAGCTCCGATATGAAGGTTGGAAAACTGTATGGCTCCGGAGATGAGCTTGTCACAGTATGCCTCGCAATCCGCCATCATTACGAGTCGAAAATGCGAGATGAAGACCGGCCAAGGAAGGTGGGACACACCGAGTTCGTCGATTACGTTGTCAAGAATCGTAACGTCCTACCGCTGGAAAAGAATTACTTCTCTACTTTTCTGGGTCCAGGATATCCGACGTTTACTGACAGTGAACTACGGGTCGTATCTCTGAAGGGGTCTTATCGTCCGCTATACCTCTCAACGAGGTTATTGGACATCTTAGAAGGTGATAGGGACTGGCGTGTAAGGGACTTCTGGAATGCTTGTACCGAGGTGAACTTTAAAGGAATACCAAAGAATGTGACTTTGACCGAGTTTTTGCAGTCCATTGTGAGTGGAATGCACTGGCTTTCTTTTACTCTTTTGCTCGTCGTCGTCGCTGAGCTTATACACAGCGCTCTCGCACTGTAATGCTGTTTGACTATTCAAAAATGTGGTGCAGCAAGAGTTGTCTGTTGTTTGACAGTCTTGGGTTGGTGCAGCTCATTTTTGCTTGGGTCTCGGGGTGATCCGGAGTCAGGTGCGGAGACATTGAAATCGGTCGCGGTGCAGCGGTTTGGTGAGTATGTCGGCGTTCATGTCTGTTGTTGGTATGCGATGGACTGTCATGCATTTGCTGGCTATGTGGTGTTGAAGGTAGTGGTGACTGATATCTATATACTCTCTCTGTTTCGTTGGCACCTGGTTTTGCGCAATGAGTACTGCAGATTGTTTGTCGATATGATGTATTGTGGGAGTGGTTTCGTCGCTTTTTGCGTCGGTCAAGAGTTTTCTGAGCCATGTAGTGTTTCTTGTTGCGTCGGTCGCGGCTACGTATTCCGCTTCTGTGGTAGACAGTGCAACAATATTCTGCTTCCGTGAAGCCCAAGGGATGGGGGTGCCGTAAACAGAATGGACTGTGCCCGAGATGGATTTTCGGTTGCTCTCGTTGGCGAAGTCCGCGTCGCTGAAGACTGTTAATGTTTGTGTGTCGTCTGGTTCTTGGTTGCATTGATAGAGCAAGCCGTATTCTCTTGTGCCCTTGAGATACCTGAGAAGACACTTTAGGGCGTTTTGATGGTGCTGCTGGGGCTTTGCCATATGTTGAGCAAAATGGTTCGTGGCGTAGGCAATGTCGGGTCGGGTGCTATCGGTGATGTATCGAATTTCTCCTAGTATTTGACGGTAACGTGTGGCTCGTTCTGACGTCACGTTTTTTCTTGGTGGCTGCTGATCGAGAACCTTGAGATTGTTGTATGGGGTTAACGTGGGGTTGCATCTGCTCATGTTTTTCTGTGCTAAGATGGAATCGATTGCGTCGGGCTGTGATGTGTGTGTGCCTTCTTTTGTAGTTGTGACTGTCCAGTTTAAGAAGCGTGTGGGTGTGCCGAAACGCTTTACCTCGTATTTCGTGAGAAGATGGTTGTAGGGGTTGTCGATTCTGCTTTGCGTAGAGCCGAGCACAAGAAAGTCGTCTATGGTTGTGCTGACGATTGTGTAACCGTTTTCGTCGGCCTTTGTATAGAGGCAAGGGTCGTGCTCGGAGCTGCGGTATCCTAATGATGTGATGAAATTCTTGAGTCCATTATTGTAGAAATACGCCGCGGGTGGTGACCCGTATAGATTGCCGATGAGGCGGCCGTAGGTGCTTAGGTCTTTGAGTGTTCCATTGAATCTCCCCATCTGCTTGACATAAACGGGTCTGTCATGTGCATATTTCTCGTGGAGGTATGCGGATTTGATGTCGAAATGTTCTAATGAGAGGTTGTGTGATGCGTGTAGTGCGAGGAGCATGCGTTGGGTGGTCCGGTCTCTGGTGTACGTGGTGGTGTGTTTCGGGTCGTAGTGTATGCCTGGCTTCATCAAGTCACCGCGGAGATTGCAGCGGGCTTTTCGTTGGAGGATGTGGCCTTCGGCGGAGCGTTTATAACGGTATACTATCATGAGGGGAATTGCGGTGCCTGTTGGTGGTGTGAATGTTGTCGGTAGCCACTGTATGCTCCTGTGTTCATCGAGGTTGTCCAGTTTTTCGTCGTGGGCCGTGCTCCAATGTTTGGCGTTGCGGTAGTTGCGTGCTCGTACCGGGTTGATCGGCGGCGGTGTGTCGATTTCTATGGTGGTGGGTATCGGTCGGTTGGTCTGAATGTTCGCTTTGACGCTGTTGTTTTTGTGCTGGTCGGGTCTGTTGTTTTGTTGTATGGGTGGAAGTCACTGGCCCTGATTGTCTGGTACTGGTGATTGCTGAGGTTGTAGACTACTATTTGCGTGAAGTTTGTGGCCAACATGTACCTTGCTGGTTGTGCTCTTCGTTCGAACTTCTTTTTCGGTGCGTATACGAGGATTGTACCCAATTGGCCGAATGTGTATATGTGTTTGATATGGGGCTTGGTGTTGTGCCATTTCGGGTATGGCGATGTGTCTATGGTGGTGTGGTGCAGAAGATTGTACTTGAATATGGTGTCGCGGGGTGCATCTTCCCAAAAGCTGTCAGGCAGTACTGCTGTGGAAAGCAGTGCTCTTACTGACTCCATGATTGTGCGATTCAGTCGTTGTGCTATGCCATTTTCTCGTGGTTGTTGTGGTGTTCGGGAGTGATGTGTTAGTCCATGGTTGCGGTATATGGCCTGCATTGTGTGAGATAAGTATTCTTTTGCGTTGTCGCTGCGGAAGTCCCGGAGGGGGTGACAGACATATGCGCCTACTGGGTGAGTGTGGTGCTTTCTTTTGTGTGGTATGGGGTTGCGTTTGGCGTGATGGCAGGCGCTGCAAGTGAGTTTCGCGTCCTGGAGTAGGTTTTTGGGCATTGTCGGTATGACGCCTTTGGTTGCCGTTAACATGAGTTTGTGTGGGTGTGCATGGTTGAGTCGGAGATGCCAATTGTGTGTGGTGTGCTAAACGTTGAATCTTCGTCGGTGGGTTGGGTTTGATATTTGTTTGAGGCTCGCCGTGGGGGTGGGGATCTGGTACGTTGGCATTGCTGGTGGGGGTGATGTTGATTGTGTTGATCTTGTGCGTTTGGTTCTTTTGGGCTCTTGTGTGGTTTGTGGTGTCTTGGGTTTGTGGGCTTTGTGTTGGCGTGTCTTTTGCTTTTTGTTGCTGGCCTTTGGAAGTGTGTGCGCTGTATTGGCGGTGGGAGTAGGTTGTTGACTGGTTTCGAGTTGGTATAGATTGTTTCGCCAGGGGGCTGTGGCTAGAAGGGTTGGTGGGTTTGTTTTGGTTTTTACGACATACCCTGTATGGGCTGTGAACGCCACTGGACCGTTTCGCGTGGCTAGGTCGTGTACGGAGAGCAGGTTGTGTCGCAAGTGGTTGTTGGATACTGCGTGGGTTTGTATCGTTTTATGCCTGTTCGTTTGGAGCGTGAGCGTTCCACTGTGCGGGCATCGCGTCTACTGCTGAGTGGTGGTCTGTGTCAGTAAGGTATTGCGGACGGGTTCCATGGTGGGGAGTGGGGATGTGATGTGGGTGGGGTGTGCGCCGCTGTCGAGTATGAACGTACCATTGGGTTCGTTAACGGCTTCAAGATTGAGTACCGGGTGTTGTTGCTGCTGCTGCGGGGCGAGGTGCGGTGCAAAGTCGGGTTGCGGTATGATGTAGTATTTGGGCGCTGGACCGGCTTGGATGTAGTTGGCTTGCGGTTTGCCTTGTCGGTTCTTGGGGTGGCCCTGGTCTCTGCATTGCTCGTCCGTGTGGTTGTAGCGTATGCCCATGGACTTGTGGTAGCTGCACAGTTGGTTGTAGGGGATGCGGCGAACTTGGTAGTTTGGGCGGTTATACTGCGGAGGTTGCTGTTAATATTGTCGTGGTGGTCCGTAGTGTTGCTGCTGGCTGTAGTTCTGCGTGTGGCCATAGTCCCCGTTGATTCCTTGCGGCTGGTTGATTCGGATTTGCGGCTGTTGATGTTGAGTAAACTGGTATAGAGAGCGGAGTGATTTGAATATGCGGGTGAAGTCGCGTATGGTTTTGGGTTTGTTGGCAAGTACATGGCCGAGAATGGGCGTCAGTGTGGGGGTCGCTTTCATTCCTGCTATCATGAAGTCGATGGTGGTTTCCTCGTCCGTTATAGCTGGGTAGCGGGCGGCGACCATCTTCTGTCGTACTTTCATGTGAGCTGCAAGGTATTCGTCTTCTTTATTCTGGTCGAGCGGTATGCTCTCTGCTTCGGTCTTAAGAAATTGGTGGTCGTCCTTGGTTGATTGATTGATGTGTGTGATGATCTTCTGTGCTAGTTCGTGGGGAGTTGGCGTTTCTTGTGGGACCAAAAGCAGTTCAAGTATGGTGTTTGGGACGCTACTTAGAATGGATGATAGTAGTCTGTTGCGCTTATGGTTGTAGGCTCTGAGTTATGGTTCTTCGTTTGGGAGAGCTGGGTCTGGCGTGAGATGTATGGTGGCGTGTATTGTGGCTGCGTAGGTTTGGAGAGCCAGATACCAAGGCGCGTAGTTGCTGCTCTCGAGTTCTGGTATTTTGTGAGTTTTGTCTGTGTCCATCGTGGGATTGGAAGGTGTGCGTGTGAAAGTTGGTTGTATGGTTGTTGTGTGTTGTGTGGTGTCTGATGGTTGGTGTTTGTCGTCGGCTGTTGTGATTGCGTTTGTGTAGAGGTCTTGTATGAATGTATCGCGGCGGAGCTGGCGTCCGTTGTGCCGTGCGAGGCGGGGGTTGGGTGTTGCCGTGGTGGATGGTTCGGAAATGGTGGCTTTGGTAAGGAAAGTTTCTTCACGTATGGCCCATAACCTGCGAGTGGAATGCACTGGCTTTCTTTTACTCTTTCGCTCGTCGTCGTCACTGATCTTATATACAGCGATCTCGCACTGTCATGCTGTTTGACATCAATGACTATACTTCCTAAGCGAATAAGACGGGTGGTTCGCCCGTTCGCCGCAACCGTTGCCACAAATTTCCAAAGCATTCTCTTTCTCTCGCTCATTCAGAAAGTTTCCGAGGAAAAAAGAGTTCTAGGCCAGAATAGGAAAAGAAAAGACAAGGAATATCTCACACCATTTGTGATTGTCCAAATATCCCACAAACTCCAAGCTCAACGTGTTGGCTTTGGTGTGCAGCTCGTAACGAAGGCATGGGATTGGTTCTCTCAATTCCTGGGATTCCCTACGGTGGAGGTCACGGTTCTTCCATTCATCCGAGTCATGTACGACGAAAGGCAGTTTCAAGCGATTGAGACGAGGGCAGAGAGGTTCTTCCACCGAGATAACGACCATCGCCTGCTACCGAACAAAGGTGAAACTGTTATTGAAACAGCGGTCATCCCGTGGGCATGGAATTTACGGCAAGACATCGATGCTGCCCTCCGAATGCTTGCGAAGGTGTTCATTTTGGACCTGAACAAGGTTATCGTGAATGAGCAGTTCTACTCAATTTCCGAACGAGGACGATGGACAGTTCTGAAGACTTTTAGCAGAGACCCATCACGGGCGTTTGCTCAGAGATTCGATAGCTTCTCGAATCCGCTTGTGTCCTCCGTCATGGAGGCCATAAGCCCGTTGAAACTGAAAGAATCAGTGAACGTCCCTGGTATGGGGGTAACGCCGATATCCAAACCAGAACCTGCCATACAAATTGAAGATGATGTGGAGGAGGTGGAGGAAATTAGGAAACCAACGGAGCCGAAAGAGGGGAGAGGCGAAGAAGGAGATGGTGATACGAACATAGTGGCTGAAATTGGGAAAGTAAGTACTGGTGACGAAGCGTCCGGGGTAGGCGTAATACCTCCACCATCCATTGCGTCGTTGGATGACAAAATGGCTTTCCGAAGTTGTGAGGAGGAGATGGAGAAGTACTTTCGCTTGTACAATTGCGGGTTTGAGGATATGGTAGAGATGGACGAGACGTTGTGCAGAGATGGTGTGTCTCCGTTAGGAAAAGTTCAACTGGTTTTCATGGATCCTCCGTACAACATCAGATGGAACACGAACCTAAGCAAACAGCTGGTACGATGTACTGAGCCCTCCGGATATGAAGAATGCAGCAAAGCTTCTATCAAGACTGCTACGTCCTGGGGGCCATTTCGTTTTCTTTAGTGCTTTCGAGCAGGTCCAGAAATGGAGAGATGTACTTTGTGCCATCGAGGCAAAAGACGGAAACGGAGTACCAAGGCGTTCTTTTGTTGTGGACCAGTTCCCAATGCACTTTGTAGGGTCGCAAGGCAACCCGATTTGTAACCCTGGACGTAAGTCGTGCTCCCTTTTCCCTGCAATGGAGTATGCTGTACATGGAGTTTGAAATGGTCTCAACTACGCGCAGCAGCATGTGATGGTGGACAATGAGAACTTCAACTTCGTGCATCCGAAGTACCCGGGGTACCACAGTGTCATTGACCAGGTCCCCCCCATGTCTAATGGCGAGACTCTTCAGTGGGAGAGAAAGAAGGAAGGTGGGGGCTACGTTTTACAAAAGGTGAGGTCCGAACAGAAACCTCGGGCATTGTTGAAGGAGCTAATCAGTCGGTTTTCCCAGGCTGGGGATATTGTGGTCGACTTGTTTGCGGGGACGTTTTTGACAGCAATGACATCCATGGAGTGACATCAGCATCGTAGGTTCATCGGGTGTGAGCCGGACCCTGACTGCTTTGCTCATGCTAAGCACGCCGCAATTATTCAATACTCATTGTGCGTGCCGGAAAATGAGACGGATATCCAGGTAACGCAGGAAGTTCGGAATGCTATGATTAGGGTGTTGAACTTATTTCCGAAGTGGACTGTCCGCCCATCGAGATTATGGAAGGCCCCATCCGGATATCCCCAGTATCACAAGTTTCCCACGTATATTGTGGACTTTTTTCCGTCAATATGGCGGGATGAGAGCTTGGTCACCATTGGTAGGCGGTAGGCCATTCACTAATGGCCTAAAACTTTGCAAGGAAAGATGGGGCTTCTGGATTGGAATGCCATGTTGGCACTAAAAGTGACCATGTGCGGTTGTCGTACCAAGAAGTCGACAATTCGTCACCCTGGCGCCGGAGTGGGGGTGTTCATTACACGCCGAGTCCCGGAAAATGAAGAGATGTGTTACTTCTATGGAACACTGGTGTACCATGACCTAACGAAGAGAAAATATGTACACAAGAAATATGGTGAAGGGTTATTGGGAGCCACATCCGAACGCTTTCGGAAGTATGCGATGGAGTTTAACGTCCGCCGCGATATATTCCATAGCCTCCCAGAAAGAAGACAAGGAGTAAGTTTAATACCTGTATGGATTGTCCCCGCTACTTTTTAATTGGGTGGAACGATTAACGATCCCAAATATATGGAAAGTGATAAGGACATTGACGCAGTTGCTGATGGTGGGACGAAACGAAGGACTTCAAATGTGTAGGTCATTCGAACTCCAAATACAGGACGCACCCCGCATCAACTACGGGAATACCAAATGATTTCGGTGCGAGCACTTCGGAAACTGGAAGTGGGAGAGAAGTTGTTCGCGGATTATGGAGTAGAGTATAGCTGGGGTACAACGGCAAATCCTATTATAGTAATCGATTAAAACCCGTAGTAAATTAACTACATATAAAATAACCCCCTAAACCTACATAAAGAAGTGGCACTTATTGCATTCCATCTTCGCCATTGAGCACGATATAGAAACTAAACACTTTGGCAGAACTGCAAGATGGAAGTACATAGATATACAATAGGTAGCGAAGAGCATCGAATATGATGGTGCACGGTTTTTAACATTATGAGAACTTTCTAGTTCAGAAATGGAAGTTTCGGTGTCAATTTTCGGTTTCGGAATCGGAGAATAAAAAACCGGACTCGGTGATTTCCACCACACTCTATTAGATTGGGGGTGTGCATTCGATCGGTGACATTCGATCACGGCGAGCGCCAAACACGTCGAGAGCAAAGCAGTTCCGATTCCAGGGACCTTCGATCCCGGTCAGCAACTAACACGTCGTGAGCCCAGCGTCAACCGCGAGGAACCGTTCGGATTGTATATGGTGAGACGTAAGACGAGGGGTGTTAATGCGGAGGATGTTAGCGGTCGCGGGTCAAAGAGCCGAAGGCGTGGCAAAACGGTAAATGGCGAAGTTCGCACCGCTCCTAGAACGCGTGCGCCTCGGAGTGGTTTATGTGAGAATTGGAGGAAGGCTGTGGCGAGGGACGACGGTGTGACGAGGAGCGACGGTGTCGCGAGGAGCGTCGAGAACGGAACATCGGAGCAAACGTAACGAACGGAGCGAACGGATTAAACGCAACGAACGGCGCGAACGGAGCGAACGGTAAGCATTGTGGTGACGAAACATATTGCGAACGCACGAGATCAAGAAGTTAGTCCCAAGAAAAGCACGGGAGCGCAGCGGGGTAAGGCGAAGAAGGTTCTGCGGGGTGGTGAGGAGAGAGATGGTCATAGAAGAAGCGAAGAGATTGCGCAAGCTTTGGAAGGAAGCGATAGCGGGGATATGATAGTGAGGGGTGAAGAGCTTCGTACGGGTGTCGAGGGAAGAACGATAGAAAAAAGTAGTACCATATTTGGTAGTAAGGGTCTTCGAGGAAGAAGGGGAACTAACGGTGATAAAGTGCCTAAGGCTGGGGTACCCGAAGAGGTGGAAGGAGAAATGGGGAAATTGAGGTGTGGTCAGCCGGTGAGGACGCGAGGAGTGGAGAGTTTGGTTGTTCTGACGCCAAATAGAGTGCCAGAGAAGGACAGCATTGGTTTCGAGCAAAAGAATGCGTACCGGGAGAAAGAAAAAGTGAGACGTGTGTGTACAATGGCAGAACGTGAAACAGGAGAGGGTAGTGAGAGAAGAATAGGGAGTGTGGTTCATGGATTGCGAGGTTTTGAAGTTGTGAAGAAGGGGGAGGTAAACGACAAGAACATGCGGACGGGAGAGAGATACGACGTAGAAGTGGTGGATCAACCAAGAAAACTGTCGGCGGGACAGCAGCAGTGGCTGAGAGGGATTTCGAAGGGGAGGATGACGTACAAACAGAACGGCGTCCAGAATTAAATGTCGTAGAGACTGCGCTACTAACGCCCCAACGAATGCGTGTAAGGCGCAACACCGTTTTACTTCCGAAGGATGTGGGAGACGAAAGTGACGGCGGTCGTGGAGAAAGCGGAGGTAGAATTCGAGGAGATGAATGCGGATCTACAAAGAAACGGGAAGAGTATGAAGGGAAGTTAAGCGTATTGACATAGTCTGCACTTTTTCAGAGGCTGATTTCACTTAAGGGGCACTTGGGAAATAAGAGGGAAGATCACTATACATTGATGATGGGTTTGAAGCTGACGTAGGATGAGTTGAGATGGCTGATGGAGGAAAATAAACGGCAAAATGTGTTGATCGAAAATTTTCGGAAGGCATTGAAAGGGAGGAAGCGGGGCGGTGGAGGAAACAAGGTGAGAGGGCGCCGAAAGTATGATATTGGAGTGGAAGAAAGTTTTTATGGATTCGCAAGGGCTGTATGTGATAAGATTCTTCATGATGCAAAGTTGAAGGCGTCTGAACTTTGTTTTGACAGGGGAAACGTTGGTAGAAGATATAAGAACACGAATGAGACGGTGGGAGAAAGTAGAAAGGGGAGCATGTTTCTAGTTGGGGAGAAGGAGATGGTGCCTAGGTGCCCAATTCAGGTTGCACATAAGATCAGGGCGTACACACCATCGACAGAGGGCGGAAGTGATGTGTTGTTGAAGTATGTGGTGGAGACAGAAATAATGAGAGAGAAGTGGGAGAAGATAAGGGAAGCGGGGAGGAAACAAGAGTGCGTGGAGAATGTAAGCGCGGACAAGTGTCTGAAGCAGCGGATGAAGCAGAGGATGAGAGATTTGATTGGGGTGCGAAAGCGGGCTGCTTGAGACAGAATATTCTCTTTACTGGGATATGAATTGATTGCGGAACGGGCGAAGCCTAGCGAGGGGAAGGAACTTGGTGAGGAATTGAAGAAGCAGATGGACGAGGCCAGCGAGAAGCTTATGGGAAGTGAAGAAGATGGGATGAACAAGTTGTGTGTGTGGAGAGTGAGCCGTTTTGAAGATCTTGCGTACTCTGGGTCAACTGTGCATGCTTCACAGTGGGGCTGATGATGATGAAGACAAGTATTTCAAGAACGGAATGGCAGTGGCAGTGTTGGAGGAGTACATGGGATACGCAATGAAGACCAAATGTAATGGGTAAAAGCATTACGTAGATGGGACGGTGATGCACCTCGCCAGACTTGATGCGTGGATTGGGTGTGTTGTGAAAACGATGAATGAGGGTGTGGGACGTGGACGACAAAGACAGCTCTTGTTTTCTACATTGTATGGGAGGCATCTGCCGAGGGCGGTGGAGAGTACATTGAAGTTGGCGTGGGAATTGGTGAGGGACGAGCGCGGCGAAGAGTTTGAGAACGTTGGGTTTTTAGAGGGGGATCCAAGGGGTGTGTCCGGAAATTCGAAGAAAACTGCGACGGTTGGGCTGTGGGTTCCATCGAGGGAGAAGGTGTATCTAGCGGTGAGGGAGGAATACTTTATGGAGAATTTTACGCGGAGACTTGGAGCGGTTCTTGAATGCTACATAGCAGCGTGCCGACCAGAGGAGCCCAGTTTCAGTCGTATGGTTGGGCACCGGGGAGAGGGTACGGATGAGGCAGAAGGAGGAGAGGGGAGAGGGTAGGGTGAATAATAGTGGGAGGAGTGGAGGTAGCTGTGGGATGATGAAGAAGTGGTATACCTTCTTCATCCCATACCTATCTCCAATCTTTCCTGTGGAAGAGGGTGGTAGCGATTGGTTTATGAAAATCATATGGAATGAGTGCTATGCGGGAGGTAGGAGGTAGGGCCTGGAGGTGGGGTCTCGGTAGAATCTGTTGAGGTAGAATCTATGGAAACGCCAATGGAGGTGGGAAGTGAAGGGGGGTGCGGGGTAGTTCTGGCGGAGAACATGAACGAAGCCAAGAATAGAAGAGAATGGGATGAATCCAAACCATGGAGAAACGTTGTCGGATGTGGAGTGGGTTGGTATGGGAACTGGATGAGCGGTGTGGTTATGTTCGTCGTCTGTGGCCCATCGGAGGCATACGCAGTTGAGGGTGACATCGACTTCGTCGCTTGGTGGGACGAGCTCCATGAACTGTACGAAGGCGAACTCCTTGAGAGATGGAGTGGAAGAAGGAAGGGTGAAGCAAAGAAGGGAGATGAGTTCGCAGACCCAGACGATGGAGGTGGAGTTGGAGGAGCTGGTGCCTGCGACGAGGACGTGAGAGAACTTTGGAGATTTAGAACGACCGAAGGACGGGGCGGCAAATATTCGTTGGATGAGAGGGACTGGAGGATCCTGAAGCGCGAGCTCGTTCCGCTCTTAAATGTAGTTGTCGAGTAATGGGACAAAACCACGGGCGACGTAAGCGGAGTTGAATACGGTGATTCGGGTGCGACGGATAGTGGGGGAGTTCTCTGAGAGTTCTAGGACTTCGGGAGAAAGGGCGATGAATGAAGGGAGGTCGTGTTTTCCAATCTGCTGGAGGATGGAGAGAGTGTCAGTGGGGAAGAGGTCTTGGAGAGATTTGGGATTGAAATGAGGATTAGAGTGGAGGAATTTGTGGGCACTGATGAGATCAGCGAATGAAATGAGCTTTTTATCATGGACCAAACCGGGTTGGCGTGGTTGGATGGGAGAGGCGAGGGCAGGAGCGGAGGCAGTGATGGAGGGGTTGGTGGGAAGAGGGTTCCAATCTTTGGTGGAATTGGAGTGATGGATGGCGCGAGTGGTTTCTTCATGTGCGGTGGACCTGCGCGTTGAGGTTTTGGAGTAGTGTGACTTGAAGAGGGAGTGGGCATGTTCGAATATGCCGGCATCGTTGAAGTGGAGGCCTCCGAAGCGGCGAATATCCTCGACGATGTGGTCGAGAAGATGGAACTTGAGGGTGCCAAGGCTGGAAGTGTGGTGGGGGCAGAGAACGATTACGGCTATGCGCTTGAAGGAGCGGATTTGGAATTGGAGGTCGGGGAGGCGGGAGTCGGTCCATTCTGCGGAGGGGTTGTATCTCATGGAGAAGAGGAGAAGATCGGAGTACTTGGTGTAAGCGGAAGTGATGGGAGCTGCATCGACCTCGTCACAGCAGCGGTCGAAGAAGGCGCCGATGAAGGGGAAGACCATGTCGAGTGAGTGGTAGTCTTTTGCTTCGAGCATACCACGCAAGCCGTCGGTATTGAAGAAACCGTTGAGAGTTTGACCGTTGTCGGAGGAGGAAAAGTCGATGTGGAGTCCTGTGGCTAGGGAGTGCTTTTCGATGGCGGCGAGAATGGTGTTCGCGTTTTTCAGGATGGAGGAGCGGACGGAGTTGTAGGAACGACGGGACTTCGAGGAACGGGGGGTAGTGCAGAGTGATTCTGACTTGAGTCTCTCGATGGCTGCGAGCTTGATTAGCTTGGAGATGCCAAGGTGGAAGTTATACAGTGGTTCGAAGGGGAAGATGTTGTAAGGGGAGAGGAGAGGGGTGATGTGGAGGAGAGGGTAAGATTCGAAAAGGGAGGATTAATTTGTGAGAGAAAGGGAGTGGAGTGCTTCAACGGCCTTTTCCTTGGTGTTTCGGGCAATTCTGGGCTTTCTGGCGACGAGGGCCTTTTCAGCATCTTGGAGGAGGGTAGAGTGTGATTTGTGGGCAGCGAGAGTCTGGGTCTGGGAGCGAAGAGGGGGGGATGGAATGTGTAGGTGGAGATCAGAGCATGGGACGGTACATCGGTGGCATGGATGTTGGGGGCGGGTGCCGTGGGAGATGGCGAGAATGTCCTTTGCTTCTGGGACGTCTGCACAGTAGCTGGCGATGATTGGGTGACAATGGCGAAGCACGCTATTAGCATCACGAAAGGGTAAGCTAGTGCGGTTGGAGGAGAGAAGAGCGTCGAGAAGGTTGGAGACGGCACGCTGGATGAGTTGCATTTTGGTAGAGCGTGGGATGCTGGACGAGGTTTGGAGGATGGTATCGGGTTTTGAGAGGGGGTGGCGATATGAAAAGAGTTTGGAAGGTATCCGAGAAGGGTGAGGTTGTCGGTGACACATTTGCGCCGGAACGAGTCGAGGAAGTTGAGGAGGGTGATGTGAAGGGGGGAAGAGGGGATGGAAGGGGATTTCAGGGAGGTGGAGGACTTGTCGGAGTATACTTGGACGAAGCCGATGAAATAGTCGATACCGGCGTTCTCAGGGGTGTGCTAGATGCATGAGTTATTGGAAAACTGCATGATTGCGTGCTTGAGGGCTGGAACAGCTTCTTTTCCGAGGGAGGAAGCCATGGGGTGAGCGAAAGTGGGAGAGTTGGAGGAGGTTGTATGGGGGACGTGGTGGAAGAAGGTGTTGTCGGAGTGTGCGAGTGCGAGTTGTCGTTTAAGGACTTGGAGTGTATCCTTTCGGAAGAGGGGGGCTGTGAAGAGGTGCTGTGGGTCGTGGAGGGTGGTGGGGGTGAAACCGAGGTTGGTGACTCGGTGTTGGAAGAGGTCCGTTTGAAGTTTGAGACACTGAAAGGCGGAGGGGACGGCGTTGTAGAAGGCTGAATTGGAAAACGGGGGGTCATTGAGGAGAGAGATGAGTTCGTCTGCCTTGCGGCGGCCGAGGGTGGACGCAATGAAAGAGATGTAGGGAACCATTCGTTCGAGGTGGGGGTTGTTGAGTAGAAAGAAGGAGGGGCGGCAGTAGAGGAGGTCCGGAGGGGGAGAGGGAGCAGACGGGGATGCCTACGATATGGTATGCGTCTTGGGTTAGAACGGAGAGGGAGTGCTGTTGCTGGTGGTAGGAGTCGTCGTCGGTGATGGGGACGTTATCAGAAGGGCGATTGGAGACAGGAAGTGGGGGTGGTGGGAGTAGGGGGTGGACCTGTGGCGCTTTGTGCCCGGGGGGAAGTGAGGGACGTTGCCGCCGCGGGAGAAGAAACGCTTGTTGGCGGTGAGACAGATGGGGCATCTTCTTTAGTGCCTTTGAATGAAGGGGATGGTGCGAGCGAAGAAGGAGCAGCCTTCAAAGCAGCAATTAGGCATGGCGGGGAGCGGTGTGGGGGTGTTGAAGGAGAGAGGGGGTACGTAGTGGTGGGGAGCGTAATATGGCGGACGGAGTGATTGGGGAGGCGGAACGTGTTGCGAAGGCGTTTCAAAAGTGAGATAATAAACGGCCGATATCTGATATGAGAGTTGTTGAGTAGATGTGCTGTATCGCTATATAGAGTTCCTATTCGAAGGGTTTGTATTATCCTAATCGTATTCCATAAGTAGCTATCTATGTATATAAATCCCTATTCTGGGATATATATCTCTACTTGGCGCCGCAAAGTTCTAAATATATGCCACTTACACACTTACATTGGGTTCGGAAACTAGCATGAACGGAAGTAACATGCTAGTTTGTCTTCCATCCAAACTAGCAATGATGGAAATAATCGTGAATGATTCTTTCCACACAAACTAGCACAAGTGGAAATGTGGAAATATTTTCGGAAATTAACCACATCCAAATTTGGATAAATTCAACGGGTTTTCGATCATTTTAATTCGGTCTTTATTGACACCGAAACTAGCATTCCGATAACACCTATTAGGTGCCTGTTGGCGACTGCGTAGCTGTGGAGGTCGATGTTACTGTGGTTGGGTCTGATTGTTACTATTCCATGGTGAGTGCACTTGCTCCGCTGTTTCGTTGCCGTGGTTGTGAGAATGGGTATGGTTAGGGGTTGCATTTGCTGAGTTGGGCGTGTGAGATGGGTGGGGTGAGCTCTGCTGTCGAGCATGAAATTACCCGTTGCTTTCGTGTCTGCTTCGGTTGGGACGTCGACGTGAAGGGGGGGGGGGGGGGGGGGGGGGGGGGGGGGAGTTGTGTTCTGCCTGTGTGTAAATCCTGATGGTGGAGGGAGCTGCGGGGGGTAGTGCGGATGCTGAATTTCCTGATAGAGCCATGTTTGGATGTAGTTCGCTTGTTGCTGTTGATTGTTGTTCTTTGGATGGCGCCTATCTCGACATTCGGAGTCGGTATGTTGCGGCATGATACCTAATGAAATGTGGAATTGACACGGTTTTCCGGTGAATAATCGAAGTTAGCGGGGTTTGTACTGTAGACGTGTTGTATTGGTTGTCGGACCGTAGTCTCCGGTGAGGCCTGAACTCGACTGTCTAGTGGATGGAGGTGCCATAGTTTGAGAGAATCCGTGTATTTCTTTGAGCTTTCTCGTGAAGTCTTTGATGTCCTTCGGTTTGTTTGCAAGGAACTGAAGGACAATGTTGGAAAGGTTCGAGTTGCGTTTGAGCCCTTCTATGAGTAACTAGACTGTGGTGCTCTCGTCACTTATATTTGGGTACCGGGTGGCCAGCATTCTCTGCCGAACCTCCTTGTGTTCCGGAATGTAGTCCGAAAATTTGGCGTCGTTGTTGAAGTGAATTCTTTCAGCCTCCGTCTTCAAAAACGGATGGTCTTCCTTTGTGGACTGGTTGATGTTGGTTAAAATTCGGGCGAAGAGATTATGGGGAGTTGCATCATCGTCGGGTACGAAAATTTGACCGAGAATGTTTGGGGGAACGCTATTGAAGATGGCGGTGGTCAACTTGGTTCTCTTCTGAATGTGCTGCTTTTGTTGTGCTGGGTCAATTGGTATTGGTGGGTTTGAGTTCAGGTGGTCTGAGGCTTCTAGGGTTACTGCGTGGTTTTTGATGGCAAAGTACCAAAACGAGTAGTTTGAGGTGTGGAGCTTTGAAAGCGTGGTGTATCTTGAGGATGCAGGAGTGGTTTCCATTGTTGTTTGTTGGTTGAGTGTGGTGTCTTGGAATTGGTGGGTGTCGTTGGAGCTAGTGATGGTGTTGGCGTAGAGTTGGGCTGTGAGTTCGTCGGTCTCACGAGTAAGTTCCTTTCTGAGACGACGTGTGAGTCTTTTGTAGGCTTCCGTCGTGATTGTGAGATGAAAGCGGTGGCGGTATGTGGGTGAATAGAAACAGTGCTTGTTGCGTGTGGCCCATAACCTGTGACAAAGAATCTCTGACCGGAGCCATTTAGTCGTCGAACTCGCACATCTCGTGCTTATCTACTGCCGTGTCTTGGTACTGTAATACTGATTGAAAAGCCACTCAAGAGACTGCCTCAAAACCCAAATGCCTTTCGTAGCGGTAACATCAGTTCAACCAGCTGCATTCTAAAATTATAGGTCCGCCTCTTTTTAGTAATATGCATATCGTTTGAACGTTTGTCGTAGAATATTTTGATCAAGTTATTCGTTTTGTTGCGTTGTTAGGTATCGTATAGTACTTTAAATGTTATATACAAATCCGCAATTTCAACAACACCAGCCAAAACAATAGACAGAGAGCATAAAATGCGAAATTCTTGCTCTGCGAGAGACTCTTAAGGTAAAGCCTCCAAATATTTTTGATGATATCTAATAAATAAACTATGTTACAGAAACAAAACAGAGTACACTATCAGTACCAGTATATTTTAGGAGGAGGCCAGATAATAAATTTTCATGGTTGATTTTGTCATGAGTATACTTGAACTACACTAAATTGTAAGAATATTAGTATACAGAAGCACAAAAGCTGATTGAAGCCCGAAAAACGTTTTACATCAAAGTATTTTCATAAGTTGTGTAGGTGGTTATATGAAAAAGTTATTTAGAATATAGATTATTTTTATTTGAATAGTGTGTAATTATGTATTAAGATTTATTAAAGAGAATAAATGTTTTTTATGATTCTAAGTATTTAAAGAAAAATGAAAGAGAAATGAAGAAAAAGCATGTAATAAAGTTATTGTTAACATAAGATTTTAAGTTTTTGTGTAAAGGAAAAGGTCGTACAATGTCGAAATCATAAGTGCTGCAAGTCCGTGGACTAAATTTTGGGTCTATTTTATTTTTTGATTTTAAAATAATAAAGTATTTTTAAAAGGGTTTTTAAATTGCAGGAATATATCCTAAACTGGATGTTAGTGCCTGGAACCGAAACAACTATAAGGGTTGAAGCAAATTGAAACAACTCAAAGCTTTCTATTTGTTCAAAAAAAATTACCTTTTGTGTTCCAATGACTTGCAGATAGAATTTGGGTACCCTTGAGTTGGGTGTAGAGCATATTTAATATTCTTTGTTCTGCCAAAAGACAGTTCGAGATTGCTTTGCAAACAACTCAACATTATACTGCCATCCAGCGCCATCTCAAAATGAAATACGCCAGCCGGTGACTATCAAACATTTAAGTCACTCTTTTTTCTCCATTGAAATTTTCAAAAACATCAAACATTACAGTAGCCAGCTGCAGATATTTAAAAAGCCAAGATCGAGCTCCAAGAGCAAAGAAAAGTGT